>JAJOZX010000034.1:1482500-1790000 GCA_023014485.1 Bathynomus jamesi | reverse complement strand
GAAGGATCAAAGGATCTGGGTTGTGAACCTTGTTGATGACTGGTGTGATAGGAGATATTATACCATGTTACATCACACTGAGTACGCGTACACTGCAGCTGAGAATATAAATCTTGTGATTATGGACAGGTTAAAGTATTTCTACAAGTACATCTACATGATATACAACTACATGTATATCATGATGAGGTGCGCAGCGAAATTGTAGTTCTACAGATCTACAGAAGCTAAGGCTAACAAAGACCCTAAGATCCACTCTAAGGCTAGCCCGAGAGAAAGGAGAGAGTAGGGGGTTAAGAGAAGAGAGGAGAATAAGGGGTTAAGTAAGGAGCAACACCTATCATTCGTGGGTTAACATTCATTCAGAAAAAGAGGGAAAAAGTCTCACCATCATCATCCGCCGGCCACTGCCGACAAGTCAGAAAAATAGTCGGAGAATATAGGAGAGGGGTGAAAGATGAAAAGAAGTAAAATAAGAACGCTTACAAACCATGCAAACACAGTCTTAACTCACTGTCATACCATGCAAACTACAAACATGCAAGAAAAGAGTTAGAGACATGCAAAGTAAGGAGGATAAAAAAAAAAAAAAAAGTAGGTAAAGTTAAACAAAAAGTGGGTTAGTTTACGCTATGAGCTACATCTACATTCGTGTTAGTCTAATTTTTTTTTTTTTTTTTTTTTTTTTTTTTATTGCTGGCATCACGCTGGCATGTCACAAGCTGGCATTCATCGTCAACAGACTCATCCTCGAGCACCACCACCAGAGCTCCTGTTGTTAACTTTCTTTTTAATTTTAAACAACGTTAATATTTTTAAAATGTCTGTCAAGACGGTTCTTAAACACATTAACGCTGGTAGAATGAACGACTGACGCGGGAAGATTATTCCATTTATCAATTACTTTAAACGTAAAGAAGTTTTTAGCGATATTAGTAATGAAACGTCTGCCACGCAACTTGAATCCGTTATTGCGAGTATTACTATTATCGAAAGTGAACAATTTGTCAAAATTTACGTTATCGATGTTATTAACGATTTTGAAAACTTCAATAAGCTCCCCCCTTAATCTCCTAGTTTCGAATGAATACAAGTCTAACACTTTAATCCTATCTTCATAAGGCTTATTGCGCAATGCCGGAATAAGTTTCGTGGCACGACGCTGAACCCTTTCTAACCTATCAATATCCTCACGCAAGTACGGGCACCAAAACTGAACGGCATATTCCAAATGAGGCCTGACTAGGGACTTGTAAAGGGGCAATACAATATCAGGCAATACAATATCAGGGGCTCTTTATTGTCTAGTTTAATATAATGAGGAAAGTAGTCGTGATTCCACACAAAACTTCACTACAACATCTCGAACATTTATTAAAAAATAGTCTCCCTCATACATTGAGGAATAAAGGACTAAGTCTTTATAATCTATTGAGTGAGGATCCCATTATACAATGGTCCGATACAGGCGAGGTTGTTATTGAAGGGTCAAAGGTACAGAGTTCGAATATCATTGATATCGTACATGATTTGGTAAGAATGTGGGATAGGCCATCACCAACAGGATGAGAACATGTTAAAGCGAGACTACAGCAAATAAACATTCAAAAAACACTGATAGGTAATCTGAACAAGTTAAAAGACTTGTGACAAGCAATGCAGGTACCACAGCTGAACACGCCTTCGACTACGGTGGTGGCGTCTCTGAAGAGGAAGAAGGAGACCAAGCAGCAACACACAACCATACCCGCGCGCCTCTAAAATACACAAATGGCTAACATATTAAGAAAGCACTATTGCGATATTTCTAATCCAGCCTCCTACGAGGGTGCTAATAAATTGCACAGAGGCGTTTATGGTGAGGGAATAGGGGAAAAAAGATGTCGAGAGATTTTTGCGTGAGCAGAACGCTTATACACTTCATAAACCGGTGAGAAGAATGTTTAAAACTGCCAAGACAATAGCCGCATCGATTGATTCTATTTGAAAGGCTGATTTAACAGACATGCAAACGTATTCGGTGTATAATGACGGCTATAAATACATTTTATTCATAAGAAATGTATTCTCTAGATATTTGTGGCTAATTTCACTGAAAAATAAGCCGCCTGAAACAGTTGCTAAAGCTGCAAAAGCGCTGATGTTGAAGGAAAACAGGATTCCCTGCTATTTTTGTACGGACATGGGGAAAGAATTTATAGGCCGGGCTATTCAGAACATGTTGGCAGAGTTTAATATCAGTTATTACGCTAGCAATTCTGTACATAAGGCAGCTTTAGCCGAAAGAGTTCAGCGTACCATAAAGGAACGCATGCATCGCTATTTCACATATAAAAACACACAGATATATTGACATTCTGGAGTCGCTGGCTTCATCTTACAACCGTTCACACCACCGTATGATTAATATATCGCCTAACGAAATTTTAAAAAGAGGTACTCATACAGAGCGTGAGGTGAGAAAAGATAATCGTAGCGCACAACCACGCTCTGTGCGTTTCAAAATCAATGATTATTTAAGACTGTTGCGTTCGGGGAATAAATTCACAAAAGGATTTGAGCAAGGCTGGACTCGTGAGATTTTTAAAGTTAGATCTATGAGGCCTAAAGACGAGGTGATGATGTATTACGTTGAAGATTTGAATGGGGTAGAAATTGCAGGTTGTTTTTATGGCGACGAGTTGCAGAAAGTGACATTTAATTTAGGAAAAAAGTGTTTAAACTTGAAAAAATTTTAGGAAGCAAAGGTTCAGGAAAGAGAAAAATGTACCTGGTAAAATGGCTAGGGTACCCAGAAATCTTCAACACCTATATAAAAGCTGATGCAATAATGAAGCTTAAGTGGCACCTAACCACTTCTACGTCACACTACCGTCTTCTGCCTCTCTGTCTGTACAATACCCTGTCCAACTTTATAACAGAAATGCATGGGTCCATTGAATTGGGTCGTGAATCATATAAGGTTGAAACATGCGAATTTTAATTGGCCACCAAGTTTTTAAGTATTGACAAGAAAGAATCCATTTTTATGGTTCTTAGAAGCCGCGATGAATGTGAAAATGCCAGAGCGGTGAGTTGCCTGGAGCGGTGAGTTGCAGTACGACAGTACAAAAGTAACACTATGGACGGGGCATTGTGACACAGCCGAAGATATTGTGAGGGACTTAAATGGGAGCCTGAGAAGTTCAAATCTTACGTCTGATTTAGTATAAGAAATCGTAAACAAAGATGAGCCGGGGCATACTTTGTTGCTAAAATCGAAGGCTAACAGAAATATTAAAGACAAAGCACTATTCAAAATTATACCTGAGGGCAGATATGTTCTAGTATTCCATCCTCCATTATTGTCATTACATCTTGTAACTGTGTGGCATAGATGCAACATGGTTATGTATGATGTGCGGGTTCTTTCGGAACATCTCCCACTCAGCCCAGGAGCGGATCCAACCTTCTGGGCTGACCGTCTTCCAAAATTTGAAAAGTAAAAAATGCGTACGGAACTATTGTAAATCATGAAATTTTCGCGAGCACCTTTTTGGCAGAAGTACATTTTCAAGTTGCTCTAACATTTTTAAATGAAATGAAAGAAAAAAATATGTAAAACAATGGAAAATTACATCATATTTATCAAAATATTATATAATTAAATATTATATATATTATATATTATTGAAATATATAATAAAAAATTCACTAAAAATTCTGACCGTCTTCCGGAAGACGGTGGAAGACGGTCTAAATCCGCCGCTGCAGCCATAGTGTGATCCAGCAGCTGGCGGCTGGTTAACTCCTGCTCAGGCTCGCACGAGTTCACCACATTACCCGACACGTTCTCAATGGGGTTGAGGTCACACCCCTTACTAGGCCAGTCCAGAAGTTCTAGATTTCGCTGCTCCTCAAACCACCTTCTAACAATCCTGGCGGTGTGGATGGGAGAGTTGTCCTGCAAATGGATTTTAAATATTAAAAGTAGAATTATATCTCATCCATACGCTTCATCAGTAACTCACTATTCGAGATGGGTTCTAACCCCTATGTATTAGGGGTTTCTCTCGGCTAAATGTAATTGTGCGCCGTTATACAAATAATACAGTCTGCAGTTATCCAGAATAAATTCTAAAGTGTTGTCATAGTACTGAAAGAGTTAAAGAACAATTTTATGACCATTATCGTCCCATGTAAATGTGGAAACCGGACATACAAATACGTGTAATACATAAATCTTACTCTAGTAATAGTATAATATTCTATAACACATAAATACAACATACCTGTATAAAGATAATCTGCTCAGGATAGGGCAAGACATACGCGTGTACAGAAGGCAGCAGCATCTCCTACATGATCTCTATATATTGATCTGCCGTAAACTTCCCGTGGATCTCAGTCAGCTCTTCTAGTCCTTGCAGGTGCATCCATCCCCACACATTCGCCGTCACGTTCCCACTCGTTCCACTGCGTAAATATTTTGGCGGGCATATCTCGTGTTGTCCTGTCGCGAACACCGAAGACGGCCGTGAGTTTTAGACGCAAACGTCTTCTCGTCAGAGAAGATAACTCTGCTCCAGTATGCGAGATCATCATTTATATGCTGGCGAGCAAACGAGAGCCTGGCCTGACGATGTCGTTCCTCGATCCTCTCTTTTTTTGGCAGGAGTACGGTGGTGATGTCCTGCTTCATGGAACCGTGTCCTTACGGTGTCCACTGACACGCCCATATGTAGTGTCTCCCGGATGGCGACTGCGTTGTTGATAGGATCGTTCCGCACTTCGTTGATTATTCTCCGGTCTTCTTCTGGGGTGGTCGTTCTTGGTGCCCCACACTTGGACGATCTAGCAGATTCCCAGTCTCCTGCCGCCTCTGCACCCAGCGTCGACCAGTAGGCTTCGAAATTCCCAGTTCCAGGGCTATGACAGCTACAGAGAGGCCTACTTCCCGCATACCAATTATCCGGCCTCGCTGTGCAATTTTATCTTGAACTGAATTCATTTTCAGAGTTGGTGTTCGTCATACGGTATAGAAATATGGTGTAGTGAATACTCTTATTTTAGTTTAAAGATAAATGTTAATTTTACCGTCTTGAATTTCGGAATAGCTATAAATTCATTTTAAATTAGTTACCCATCATAATTCAATTGTAAACCACATTAATACTAATTTTATGTATATTGTATTATTTTATTGTATGTAAATATAATTAATTATATATCACAATTGTCAGTTAATTATTTATATTCAAATAATTATTTTAATCTAATACCATGTCCATTTTACAAATAAATAATAGAAATCCAAGGGTTATATTTTCCACCTTTGGTACTGTCGCAGTTTCGCCTAACGGACTCAATACGGCTAGTGAGATAATCACTGGTTGGCACTTAACTAGCGGCAGTGCTTATGGCTACATCATCCAGGTTAACCTATACCGGATAGATGCGCTACGGTCCCAAGCCGTAGCTTGCCTAGGCCCAACGACGACGACGTAAACCAACAATTGGTGACTCCGGAGTTGGATTCCCCCCTTTTACCCGAACGACTAGGATTAGACTGTAACGTCGTTCGTGCCCATCACCCCCTTCACCCGAGCGACTAGGACCAGACTGTAACGTCGTTCGTGCCCATCACCCCCTTCACCCGAGCGACTAGGATCAGACTGTAATGTCGCTCGTGCCCTCTGCCCCTCACCCCTGCCCGTGCGCTCTGTGCCTGCGCTCGTCTCAACCTCCACTCCTTCGTTGGTAACTTGTCGTCTTGCTTGTACGTCAGCAAGCATAGGAGAAGATGCCTGACGACGCTGGTGCCATCTCCCACTTGAGCGTAAAGCTCCCCGTCTTCTGGCCGGGTGATCCATTTATTTGGTTCCACCAAGTGGAATCACAATTCAACTTGGGAAGGATCACCGCTAGCAGGACGAAATACGATCATGTTTTGTCCTCTCTACCAGCGAGCATCATCTCTGAAGTCCGTGACGTCATCGTGTCTACTTCCACGAGTGAGGACCCATACAACGATCTGAAGTCTGCCATCCTGTGCCGCACCACTGTCTCCGAGCGTGAGAAACTACATCAGTTAATCTCAAAAGAAGAACTTGGAGACCGTAAGCCCACTCAAATGCTGAGGGCTATGCAGTGCGCTCTAGGCGAACGCGCACAAACCTTCGATAAGGACATCTTTAGACAGTTGTTCTTGCAGAAACTTCCTCCATCAGCTCAGCGTATCTTGGCCACTATGGATCCTGCTACTCCAGTTGATAAACTAGCAGAAACTGCCGACAAAGTAGTGGAGATTGACACAGCTCCGGTCAACAACGTGAACACACAATCGGAACTGGAGTTGAAAGTGAAAGAGTTAAGTCAACAACTCAACCACGTTTGTTCTCTGCTACAAAATCAACGGCAAAGAAGCCATTCTCGGTCAAGATTTACGAAGAGGCATCGTTCGAGTTCCGGGAAGATCTGTTTCTACCACTCGAAATTTGGAAAGAAGGCTAGGAAGTGCATCTCCCCTTGCAATTTTTCGTCGGAAAACCCCAGCAGCGAGTCCTAATGGCGTCTAGTACTCGCACTGCCAACCTGTTATTCATAAAGGACAGGAACTCTGGTGTCAATTTCTTGGTCGATACCGGAGCGTCAGTCAGTGTATTCCCTCAAAAATCTGGTCATACGCACTCGGAATCTCCGCCTCTATACGCTGCTAACGGTTCACGCATACCCACGTACGGTACTCAGTCGCGTGAACTAAACTTGGGCCTTCACCGATCCTTCAAGTGGATTTTCATCTGTGCTCAAGTGCGGCATCCCATAATCGGCGCTGACTTCCTCCAGCATTTCAAACTCCTGGTGGATCTTGACAAGCGACGCTTATGCGACCAGGCCACACTGCTTTCTGTTCTTGCCAAACAGGTTGCCCTTCCGGACGCCTCGAACTCTGCACTTTCCCTCGTTCCCCCTAATTCCATGTACCAGTGCCTTTTCCAACGATATCCAGGAATTCTTCAACCTATGCAGATGGGTGATACCATTAAGCACACCATTACCCATCACATTACAACAAAAGGTCCCCCTGTGTTTGCAAAACCCAGACGTCTTGCCCCGGACAAACTGAAAGCTGCCAAATCGGAATTCCAGCTTATGATAGATCTTGGGATAATAAGACCTTCCAAAAGCAGTTGGTCCTCCCCTACACCTGGTCCAGAAGAAGTCAGGAGACTGGAGACCATGTGGGGATTACCGGTTTTTAAATTCAACAACCATCCCGGACCGATATCCGGTACCAAATGTCCAAGACTTTACTTCTCTTCTCCACGGCAAATCTATCTTCAGTAAAATAGACCTCGTTAAGGCTTTCCACCACATTCCCGTAGAGCCTTCGGATATTCCCAAGACTGCAGTTTGTACACCATTTGGGTTATTCGAATTTGTGAAGATGCCGTTCGGGCTACGGAATGCTGCGCAAACCTTTCAGAGGTTTATAGATGAGGTCACCAGAGGCTTAGACTTTGTTTATGCCTACATCGATGATTTGCTTGTGGCCAGCTCAACGGAAGAGGAACATAAGGAACATCTTTCACTCCTCTTTCAACGCTTAGAACAATACGGTGTTACTATTAATGCATCTAAGTGTGTGTTTGCACAGCCAACCTTGGAATTTCTTGGTCACACGATTTCGCAGCACGGAATTACCCCCTTCAGGACAAGTGTGAAGTGATAAAAAATTACCCTATGCCAAATAATCAGCGTGAGTTACGTCGGTTTCTAGGTTTGGTAAATTATTACCACAAGTTCATTAAAAACTGTGCCAGTGTTCTTGCTCCTCTACACGCTATGATCACACACAAACGCAAGGTAACGAAATTGGTATGGTGTAGCGATAGTTTACAGGCGTTCGACAATGCCAAAAATGCTATCAATAGTGCATTGTCTCTGTCATTTCCTATCAGTAATGCCCCCCTAACTCTGACGGTCGATGCATCAGATGTTGCGATCGGTGGGGTGTTGGAACAAACCATTAACGGTCAACAAGCACCCATCGCGTTTTACTCGAAAAAGCTGCAGCCAGCCCAAACGCGTTATAGTGCTTTCGGACGTGAACTTCTTGCTATTTACTTAAACGTGAAGCATTTTCAACATTTCCTTGAAGGCCGAGAGTTTTGTGTTTTTACCGACCACAAACCTTTGGTCACTGTCTTCAATAAAAACAGCTGTAACCACTCTCCCAGAGTCATCAGGCAACTCGATTATATCTCGCAATTTACCACAGATATCCGCCACATCAAAGGTGTCTTGAACACTCCAGCGGATGCACTTTCAAGAATAGAGATTACTTCTGTTACCCTCAGCTCTACACTGTGGAATGCTATTGCACAGGATCAAGATAAGGATACGGAACTACAAGAACTGCTCAGAGAAGACTCCACTCACTCACTTTCCCTCAAGAAAATGAGTATGCCAGGATTGTCTGTGCCCCTCTATTGCGACGTATCAACAGCTGCTATTCGCCCTTATGTCCCTCCATGTCACAGAAAAGCAGTCTTCACGGATCTTCATAAGCCCTCCCATCCTGGTATCCGTGCTTCGCAACACCTGGTTACCTCTCGCTTTGTTTGGCCCTCGATGCGGAAGGATGTCAAACATTGGACCAAAACGTGCCTTGCCTGCCAGCGTGCCAAAGTCCAAAGGCACACCAGGTCCCCCTTTGACGCATTTCCGCCCCCATCCCAGCGATTTGAGGTAATTCATGTAGACATTGTTGGCCCTCTTCCAGTGATTCAAGGCCAACGTTATCTGCTCACCTGTCTCGACCGCTTTTCCAGATGGCCTGAAGCCATCCCACTTCCTGATATCCAAGCGGACACTGTTGCAAGAGCCTTTCTTCATGGATGGGTATCATGATTTGGATTGCCGACAAAAGTCATCACTGACCAAGGTCGCCAATTTGAGTCTTCGCTTTGGAAGAAGTTTACCAGCTTGTTGGGTACAGTACATGCGCATACCTGTGCGTATCATCCGCAAGCTAACGGCCTCGTCGAACGCTTCCATCGCCAGCTGAAGTCATCCCTTATGTGTCACGAAGACTCCCATTGGATGGATAAGCTTCCACTCGTGTTGCTTGGTATTCGCTCTGCATTTAAGAGTGATCTGAAGACTACAGCGGCTGAACTAGTCTATGGAACAACACTGCGGCTACCAGGTGGCTACTTCACTGCAGGGGATAAGTCATGTGATCCTACGGAATTCGCTCAAACACTTTCCTCTCACATGCAGTCCCTTCAGCCTGTTCCCCCTCGATTGACTAGCCAACAGAACATCTTTGTTTCCCCAGCCCTCCAATCTTGCACCCACGTTTTCGTTCGTGTACCTCTCCCAAAACGGCCTCTCCAATGTCCATATGACGGGCCCTATGAAGTTCTCCGACGTACGCGCAAATCATTTCTCATCCAGCGCGGTTCCAAGGTCGACAAGGTTTCTATCGATCGTCTTAAGCCTGCGTTTTTGGAATCAACCTTAAGCGAGGTACATGTAGCTACCAAAAAGGTCCAGGGAAAATCTGTGTCGTTCGGAACTCTTTGAACTTCCTCTCTGGTGGGGGAGTGTGTAGTGAATACTCTTATTTTAAAGTTTAAAGATAAATGTTAATTTTACCGTCTTGAATTTCGGAATAGCTATAAATTCATTTTAAATTAGTTACCCATCATAATTCAATTGTAAACCACATTAATACTAATTTTATGTATATTGTATTATTTTATTGTATGTAAACATAATTAATTATATATCACAATTGTCAGTTAATTATTTATATTCAAATAATTATTTTAATCTAATACCATGTCCATTTTACAAATAAATAATAGAAATCCAAGGGTTATATTTTCCACCTTTGGTACTGTCGCAGTTTCGCCTAACGGCTAGTGAGATAATCACTGGTTGGCACTTAACTAGCGGCAGTGCTTATGGCTACATCATCCAGGTTAACCTATACCGGATAGATGCGCTACGGTCCCAAGCCGTAGCTTGCCTAGGCCCAACGACGACGACGTAAACCAACAATGGTATGAACATAAAGCATGCCAGTAACCATGTCAACACCTCGGTTTGGCCCATCAACGTCATTTCACAAACATTAGTATAATATTGTATGAGTTTATAAGTATAGATACTGTAAACCAGGTTAATTTCGCGGCAGCAAATTTTCGCTCTTTCATATCCTTGGACGAGTTTGCGGCATCATAATTTCGCGGTCAACAGTTGCTAGTTATAATTTTACAGATTAAAATGACGTCATGAATGAGATTTATTCTGGACTGTGATTGGTTGAGGTTGAGGTTGTATATTAAGGCAAGTTTTACCTCTTGGTATGTGAATAAAGTTTCAGCAGCACTCAACGTAAATGAATCTCTCGGTAAGATAGATTTGAAGCCCTCCACACTGAAAACTATTCATGTTAAATTCACTAGTATATAAAAAGTTATATTGTAGTAGCTGTTCATATAGATTTGCAGTAATCATAATGGAACCTTATTACTGTATAAGACTAGTAAGCTACATGGAGTTCAACGCTGTTCAAGATCATATTAATTGTTTATCTTTATGAACAGAGACTTGGACTCGGTTGTTCCCCCTCCACCCCACCTTACCCGAGTTGGGGTACCTTGACTAACACTGCGGCGTTGCCACATGTACAGAGTCGCCTGTGAAGCGAGGAACATTACATATGCGGCAACTGTACATACATAAGTCGTGATATGATTTATATGAGCTCGAATAGCGTGATTTTTTATTCACATGTTTTTGAATCTCACAATTACACGAGAATTTGCGTCATTCGGTCAGAACTTGTACGAGGAAATCTGATAGCATAAGCGAACAAAACATAATTCTGGAAGACGAAAAATTACGATGCGTATAAAAAGGACAATATTGAGTGTGTATATATATATATATATATATATATATATATACTGAGATTGAGGTTAGAGTCAGCTGCGCGAGTACATCTGGGCTTTATGGAAGTGTAAAATTTTGAGTCAGAAAAATAAGCACAAGTTTTCGGTGTCATGTTCGCTCTATATATATATATATATTATATATATATATATATATATATATATATATATATATATATATATATATATATATACACCATCTCAGCTTGTGTACATTGGTTTATGGTACTGCTGCGTATAAACAAACATTTGACCGCCTCATAAGCAAAAGATTTACAGCTTATCAATTCATAAAAGTTAGTTGAGAAATATATCTTGAAATAATATGGTCGGTACTTCTTTTATATGTATAATCGCCTCTGTACAAATATGCTCTTAAAAGTGTAACGTTCGAGGGATCATAATTCAGAACTTTTGCTCAGAGGTGTGAAATACAAAGACGATTGGTGTAGTGGTGATAAAACTGGTTTGAGAACGTCCCATGCAAACACAATACATTTATTTTATCTAAGAATGGTAGAATTTTTCTTTTAAAGTCTGACCCATTGTTTTATTTTACACAAGTGGCAGTTCGGTTCAAGCCGTGTTTATAACAAGCAAACACCCCAGATGATACAAATTGACATTTTTTGAAATAAATATCATAGTTTGTTTCAGATTGGAGGCACCAATTGGTCACATCTGAAGAAGGCGCTAGGCCTACAAAGTAATATTTTTCTCATCTTTGTGTCGCCATGGGTTGTCTACACTTTTAATCTTTGTAGATATATTATGTATATTTCGGCTTCATATCGTTATCTTCCCTCGGGTTATTTGTCCCCGTTGGAGCCAGCTTTACTGTTTAAACAGATTTTTGCAGATAGAAAAAAGATATATTGTAAGATGGGCTGTTTCTGATCGGTGTTGAAAGACGAAAAATTATGATGCATATAAAAAGGACAATATTGAAGGAGAACTTGGTTGTTTGTTATTATAATTAATCCATTAAGTGACATTATTTAAAAACAAAATACAAACATTCCCTGTATTTGAGGCGAGGATCGGTTAGGCTAGCCTAAGGGTAAGTTGAGTACAGTAGGAAAAAATTCATGGATCTCTTTACGCAACGTTCCGCCAGCGTTTCGGAACTCGCCGTGTCCGGTTTTGTGGTCCCCGTTAGTTTTATCTTAAAACACGTCACTTCTAGACGTCAAAAGATTTTTCTTTCAGGTTGACGAATAATAATGATTATAATATTAATAATACTTATTATTACATAATATTTAGTACATATACGCCATATATTCAAAATTCTATAGTTGTGAAATACATAGTTCTCATTACAGTAAAGTACGTAGTTGCCTCCTAATAACTGTTGTGCCAATTGTTATATATACAGTATATATATATATATATATATATATATTATATATATATATATATAAAGGGTGAGTCAAAAGTATCCATACAGAAGCAAAATGGTCATGATAAATAAATGATTATTTTTATTTTTTTGCAGGTGATGTGCTGAGATGCCTTTGTCCCAAGAAGAGCGTATAGTGATCATTCTTCTGGCAGGATCAGGAAGCTGTCGCAAGGATGCCGAGGATTTTAACAGGAGGCACGCACATCACACACGACATCGTTGCCAAACTCATTGAGAAGTTCAAGAAGACTGGAAGTGTTGCAGACCAACCGAGAAGTGGCCGTCCACGAACAGCCACCGATGAAGGCACAGCGACCATGGTACTGGCAGCATTCGCAAAGAGTCCCCAAAAAAGCACTCGACGGATGTCTGCAGAATGTGGTGTCAGCCAAAGGAGTATCGTCCGCATTATGAAAGAGCACAGATGGCATCCATACAAAATGCAAATGTTGCGGTATCTTAGCGAAGACGACCCGGACAGGCGGCTGGAATTCTGTGAATGGGTAAGAACAAAAGTGGACGAACGAAGACACGGAGTTCTCGGCTGGCATCCTGTTTTCAGATGAAGCCAACTTCTATGTTCATGGAGAGGTTAATTGTCAAAACGTACGTTATTGGAGTGATGACAACCCGCACTGGATGAGTCCCTCAAAGACGCAAGGCGCTGGAAAAGTGATGGTGCGGTGCGGGATATGGGGCAACACAATTGTTGGCCCTTTTATCATTGACACCAATCTAAATGCCGAAATGTATCTAAACATGCTGCAAGATACAGTCATGCCGTCCCTGCTGAACGAGGACGTGGCCAGTGGCTGCGCCAGTGCGTGCGCCAGTGGCTGGATCAGCAGTTTCCGGGTCACTGGATTGGCCGCCGTGGTCCCGTGGAGTGGCCTCCGAGGTCCCCAGACCTCACCCCCTTTGATTTTTACTTGTGGGGGCACTTGAAGGCCATGGTGTACCAGGTGAAAATACAAAACACGGACCACCTAAAGGAACGCATTCGTGATGCGTGTACACGCATAACACCAGACGTGTTAACGCGCGTTTGCCATGACTGGGAGGAACGCATCCGTATGTGCATTCAGTGTAATGGTGCCCACATAGAGCATATTTTGTGACTTACAAGTGATTGCATAATAAAGTGACCATTTTGCCTGTGTATGGAGACTTTTGACTCACCCTGTGTGTGTATATATATATATATATATATATATTATATATATATATATATATATATATATATATATATATATGCTATAGGATGCTGAAAGAGAGAAAAAGAGTACTTTATAGGGGATATATATAAACGATACCGTGTGTGTGTGTGTGTCTAAGGCGACTGGCTGTATTCTCTTGCTGTGTTCCTCTAAAGAAACTGCCTGACAGGCGATTACACCATACGATTGGCTGGCTTCTATGCCAAATGGCTGTGATCCTAAAGCCCCCCAGGATGGCTTGTGAAGACTTCACTATGCGCGCGATATGCCCATGAAAGGATCTACTCTCTCTCTCCTCTCTCTCCTTCTTGTGTTTTATTACCCTTGTTAGGTTAGATTACCCACTCCCCCTTTGGAGAGTCTAGTCCCGTCACTCCCGGGGCTCTTCAGCCCTCACTTTCCTCCCTTGTTAGGTTAGGTTACCCACTCCCCCTTCATGCATACCTCCCTCTCCTCCTTGGAGGGTCTAACCCCCTCCTCTCCCCCTTGTTGCATAACCCTCCTTGGAGGGTCTAACCCATACCTTGTTGCATACAATGTTGCATGCAATGTTGCAATTATTGATTATATTGCATGCACTTGATTTGCACTCGGGAATTTTTCAATCATACTACAGAGGTCTCCTCGATACATTGACCCTCTGTTCATTTGACAATGCTGCTACGAGGTGCTCGTACCCTGAAATGGGAGTATAATTATTAATTGTTATTAATTATTTTAAAAGGGAACAAAAATATTTGAATGTTAATATAAAAATTTCATAAAGAAATATTCTAAACCGGAAACAAACATCATAACTATTACGAGTGTGGAAGCGGCCAACCAAGTGTAGGACTACGAGATTTAAAAAGGACCTTGTTCACCAGTCTTGTTTCTGGAGTCCTTGAGACAAGGTCTCTGTTTGGTGCTAAGGAAATGTAATTTGTGATTTAAAATTTATCGAACTTAAGATGAACTCTACGATCCATTGTTAAATTATGAATTTACGCTCGATTTCGCCCGTCGTTATTATTACTGTCCCAACTAAAATAAACCGGTAAATAGTTATAATCGTCGTCATTTCCCACTCCCTCGTTTTA
Organism: Bathynomus jamesi; assembly: GCA_023014485.1. Taxonomy (NCBI): domain Eukaryota; kingdom Metazoa; phylum Arthropoda; class Malacostraca; order Isopoda; family Cirolanidae; genus Bathynomus; species Bathynomus jamesi. The sequence continues at coordinate 1,775,353 of JAJOZX010000034.1, read as the reverse complement.
TTAAAAAAAATGTAGGCTGCAAGTTCTAATGTCTCAGTTGAGGACTGACCATGTCTTTTTTTTATGCAGGAAGGAGGGGGTCAAGGGCGAATGCCCGCAAAAGCGCCCCACCCCCTCATAAAAGAAGAAGAAAGCCAAAATCAAGGTCCAGGGTTTTTGAGATGCCTAGATACTCTGCGCTTGAAAGCTTGGAGGACATAGAAATGGAGAAAGATGGATTGAGTAACATTGTTCCAGAGTTGGCCAGTTCAGTAGATGAAAAATTGAAAATATCGGATAACCCTTGCGTGAGAGAGTTGGACAGAAAAGGAATGGGAAAGTGTCGAAAGTTTGGTGCTGCGTGTTACTTTATTTATTTTGATTGGGTTCAGAATACCAGATGAGTCTTGAACGGCCAACCTCTGGGGGGCTACTTTAAATTATAGCCTAAGTTAAGCTAGACTAAAACAAACTTACAGACTTGGAGGCAGTGGCAGTCCTGGCATTTTTGGCGCCCTAGGCGAGATCATGCAAAGGTGCCCTTCCTCTGTCAACAGCACACTCCCCCCACCCCGGTGCACAGAGATGGGCAAGATCACCAACTTTGGTGATCTTGAAGATCAAGATCAGATCACCAGAAAAATGTGATCTTGAAGATCAAGATCAGATCACCAGAAAAATGTGATCTTGAAGATCCAGATCAAGATCGTGATCTTGAAGATCACTTTTCAAGATCACTTTTTAAGATCACTTTTATATTAATTGAAAAAAGTTGTACTCTTGTAGAGTAAACAAAAACAAATTATTTTGTTAATCACTCCTGAAAAGTATCACTCCTAATACTCCCCTGAGGGCTGAGGCAATACAAGCATCGCAACCTACCCATGTCACCTGATCTAAACCACGGGGATTGACGATTCCCCTTTCAGTTTTTCAGGTGGTAAACTTAAAACTTAGTATTATCATAACTTATCAGCAAAAAAAAACTATTAAATGACCTACATATAGTTTTTAGTTCTATTTTTCTCAATTCTCATTTCACCAGGTCCATAACCCATATCAATGAATGGTCAGCATATATAAGTAAACATTTTTTACATAGAATTTAATTTTACAGTTTTACTGCAGTACGCAATTACTGACAATGTAAGGGTAAAAACCGCAAGTTAAGAGTGTTAATTTAATGTTCAACCGCTGTAAACATTTGCTTTCAGCAAAACCAATTGTTCAAAGTTACCATCCGAGAGACGACTTCGTTTGGGGCTATGAACCATGCCAGCAAACGAAAACAACCGTTCCACTGGTGCAGAGGAAGGTAGCGTGGTGTTATACCTCTTGAAGATCTTCTTTATAGCAGGATACCTATCTAAAGAGTCGAGTGCCTTACTGGTGTCCTGCAAATAATTGAGGACTTCCAAGTCTTCCTTGTTGTTAGGAGCAGAGAATGAGCCGTCCATAGTTCTGAGAAATCGTCTTCAGATGATGAGTCTGAGTTCACCGAACTATTACCACTGCTGTCAGAATTACAATTTCTTACAGCCATTTGCAGCTTGTCTTTTACTTGAGACTTGATTGCTTCATGATCGCCGAAATTAGGCCCTTGCAACAATGATATCCATCTAAGTTTGAAATACGGATGAGATACTGAGGCCAAAACGGCATCAGTTACCTCGGGGCTCAACGACAAAAAATGACCAAATCTGGCATTGAAGCCAGAGACGACTGCTGCCAGTAATGGCATGCAGTGTCTCAAGCGCAGGTCGTTTGGTTGGATAGGCTCCAATCTTGCGAGGGCACCAATAATAATATTTATCAGAGTATCAAACTTCTAGTTGAAATTAATACTTAACAAGATTCTAAAATTTTGTTATCTTTAACTAAAATTATTTTCACCATGATCAGTGCATTTTTATCCTATGTTAAATTGAAAGCCGAATTTCGTCCTTCAGTAACTAAATAGGAGAAATTACAGACATGGATCAGACAGAGAGAAAGACAGATACACCTGGCGTTTTATTATAGTTGGATATCGGCAGTTTTTAATGTAGTTACTAGTCCATAATCTATTAATATCTGAAGTGCACAATATATTCAAATGGACGTCTATGTAAATGTAGCATTAGTCTTGTATGGCACCAGTCACTTAAAATATGACTTGAACCATTATGTTAATGTTGCTACTTACTACTTAGTTACTAAGTAGTACTAACCCTGAGGTGCCTCAGAAGATTGCTTGTTGAGTCGAGGCCAGCAGACAGAATTGTAGTTTTCTTTGTACACTGCCTACAAATAACTTTGATACTGTTTCCAGTTTTTTCGACAATTTGAAAATATTTTCCGTTCAATAGCACAGATTGATCCTTATTACCAACATTGCTATCTAAATATATTGAATACTGTTCTGGTGACAACCTAGAATATTTGGTTCCCTTGGGAGCCTGTTGAAGTTGTAAAATTGCACTCATTATTAAAAAATTCAATCTGTAAATAAAATATGTTTAGAATTAATTTATTATGAATACGGACCTATAGGCTATATTTTATGCCTATATATAATAATATATTAATAGAACACTTTTAACATAATTGCACAGTAAATTACACTTTTTACGAGCCTAAATTCCACAGCAACTACACCTTCCATGAGCCCACACATGACGCAAGTCACCCAACTAACAGAAAACATAAACAGTCGGTGTTGAACAAAGTTGCCACCAGATGTCGCTTGGACAAAAAACAAATGACATTCGCATAGCGGCATATTTAAGAATCTGAAATTAAAAGTGATCTTGAAGTCTAAAGTGATCTTCAAGATCAAGATCACAAGAAATAAAGTGATCTTAGATCAAGATCAAGATCACCATAATAAAAGTGATCTTCAAGATCAAGATCAGATCACGATCTTGATCTTCAAGATCACGATCTGATCTTGAAGATCAAGATCGTGCCCATCTCTGCCGGTGCATAACCTCTGCCACAATAAAACACACTGAACACATTGTCTTTAAAACACAAAGCACCTTCTTCATTTATTATTCTTAGCTTCAAGTAAGAACAAGTTGTCTTGAAACAAAAACTACAAGGAAATCTTGTATGAATAATAATTGAACACTCAATAAAGATTCCCAAATATATTGCAAACAAAATAAATATTCCAATGTATATTGCACACAAAATAGATAAATAAAAAACACTAATAAATCACACAATGTAGCTTAATAAAGGAATAAGACTGCCAGCTAGCAAATAACTGAATTTTAAATTTGGTTCGGAAGTTTTAGGTCTAGTTGTTTTCCTATTAAAACCTGATCCTCCTGGTCTTCCTTGATGCAAATTCATCAATGATGTCATCATAGGAAATCTGCTCAGAAACCGCATGATTAATGACAGCAAGACCACTGAGGCGGTCTTGCATCATGGTGGATCTCAGGTGAGTCTTGATGAGCTTCAGTTCATTAACGTTAGATATAAAAATGAAACTTAAATAAAATGTTCACGACATACCTCTACTTTTCGATCGCATCTCCTCTTCCTCTTTTCTTCTCTTTCTTCCCCGTGCACCTGACGGCTTTGTCCTCTTCAACATGATGCTCGGCCAGACACGACTCACTGCAAACTAGAACACATACGAAATTGTGGAGTGAAGAAAAATCCGTCGCTAGCTCACTCTAATTTACTCTGCTTGATTTTAATAATTATAAAGATTTTTAACTTATACCTATTTCATTGCTTGTTTATTTTAATAAAATAACTTTTAATTTAGTTTTATAAATTGATTTTTACAAGCAAAATCGATACCTATCACCAAGGATAAATATCTATCTCCAACCGGGGTTGGTGAGACCGTGAGTTGGTAAATTTCTCGAGCCCTGGACTGGAACCTGTTTGAGAAAAAACAAAAAACGGGCGTGCTATGTCGCCCCCGCCACAAATTGGTGCCCTAGGCGGCCACCAATATCGCCCATGCCCAGGACCGCCACTGAATTTGAAGATCATATTTCCGTAATTTCCTTCCGTGATTTTTCGTTTTCACTTTTTAAAGAATGACTCAATCGTTTACGTTTAATTATTGTAACCTCGTTGCCGTTCCGTGCGTTAGTAGGGTGTGTCAATTTTAGGGAGCAAAGTGAAATCTTTAGATTTGCAAAGACTACTAGTGACCAAATGATGCATTTTTATGTGCTAAATCGAAATATGGCTTTAAAATCCAGATTTGACCACTCCTCGCTACTTACAGTATATTTGAAGTTGAAGTTTGCGAAAAATCAGCAATTTTTGCAAGTATTTTTTTTATCGTATATAACTACATTTTACATACATTACATACAATTAAAGACATTTTAATTGTATTTCAATATTAAAACTTAGAAATATAGATAGGTTTCTTGAACTTTGCCAAGGATGCCATGTTAGGGTGTATCAATTTTAGTAAAGTCAACAATTCAAAAACTACTAATGCTCAAATGATGTCATATTATCTAGCAAACTTAGCAATATCTTTAGTGTTGTGTTAAAAAGCCATTTACCTACTTATATTTGACCATAAAGGTTTGAAATATAACCTAAATATGACTGTAGCATCGTCATTTGGTGGGGACTGGGAGGGAACTTCCTCCTGCTGAGCTGCCCACAGCCAGAGATCTGCTGAGGTATGGTTTGTTGAGGAGAGAGATGAGTGAGGAAGACAGGAGGAATTACCCAGTTAATGACCTGATTAACAACGGCATTGTTCCAGGGCTACTGGCTCAGTGGAGAAAGGCCAACGCTCTATTCACAGGACCTGTAATCAACACTGAGGTCAGGATCAGGGCTAAAGTGAAGACACTGTGGGATGAGGCAGTGAAGGTGTCTATTGGCAATGTGAAGCTAGAGGTCAAAGATAGGTTCATGATGAAACTGGACAAATTGGTGGACATCCTGACCTGTCACTGTGTGATCAGGAGCTGCAGTAAGCTTGGATACAACCCTGTCTGCAACAGTGAGGTTCACATTGACTGCAGCTGCAGGAGCAGAAGATACCAGTGCAGGAGCTTGCCTTCATTAAAGGTCAGAGAAAAAAGGTGGGCAGTGTGGGGGCACACCAGATGGGTCTAGCTGATCACCCTGAGAGCAGGAGACGGGAAGCAGTGTTGCAGAGATAGGAGCAGAGAAGGAAGGCCGAGGAGAAGAGGAGGAGGAAGGCAGAGGAGTCAGCCAAGAAAGAAGAGGAGTTGAGGGAGGAGTCACTGCTGGAGATGGAGTGGGAGGAGACTGGAGATATACTGGAGGAGGCAGGGAGGAGCGAGGAGGACGAAGACTTCATACCAGAAGCTGCAACAACTTCTTCCTTGCCTGTGGCTAAGAAGAAGAAATACAACACTGAAGATATCACCAACATAGCTCTGGCTAGCTTGAGACATCACACTGGGCTGAGAGAGACTGCAGAGATTGCCACTGCTGCCTGGATTGATGCTGGTCTTATCACAGAGTTTGACACAGCACTGGTGATTGACCACAACAAGGTGAGGAGGGCTCAGGAGAGACTGACTAAGGACTAAGGAGCTGGTCAAGAAGTTTGATGAAGAGATTAGGGAAAATGGCATCACCTGTATCTTCTTTGATGGGAAAAGAGATGACACCAAAGTGATAATGGAAGATGAGGGCAGTGACAGGCAGTTTCCTGGCCTCATTAAGGAAGAACACTACACAGTGTGCAATGAACCAGGTGGGAAATATTTGTCGCATTTTGTACCAGGGGAAGCTGCAGAGGAGAGAAGTCATGCTGAGATCATTGCTGATCATCTGGTGAACTGGCTAAGAGAGAGAGAAGCAGACCAGACCCGTTTGGCCATAGGAGGTGACAGTACTAATGTGAATACTGGCTGGGAGGGAGGAGTAATGCATTATGTGGAGGCCAAGCTTAGCAGGAAGTTGGTGTGGATTGTCTGTGACTTGCACACTGGGGAGCTGAGTCTCAGACACCTGGTGACTGCACTGGATGGCAAGACATTGAGCAACAAGAAGTGGTCTGGGCCCCTAAGGAAGATGTTAGACACTGCCACTGAGCTGGAGATCAACCCAAACTTCACGCGGATCACTGTTGGTCCTCCTCTACCCCATCTCAGTCAGGAGGTAGTCAAGGACCTCAGCACAGACCAATCATATGGCTACAGAATCATCACTGCCATCAGATCGGGAGAGGTACCTCACAGTCTAGCTCTCCTGGAGATTGGGCCAGTCTGTCACAGTAGGTGGGTCACCACGGCTCTAAGGTTCTGCAGATTGTGGATTTCCAAACATGGGCTGAAGGGTAGGAACCTGAAGAATCTGAGGATAATTATGGAATTCATAGTGGGAGTCTACATGCCAAACTGGTTCAACATCAAGTTAAATCACAGATGGGTGGAGGGTCCCAGGCATGTATTGTACCAGCTGGAGCTGCTCAAAAGTCAGAAGAAGGAGGTGATAGGAATAGTGATGCCTACAGTGAAGAGATCAGCCTGGTATGCACACTCTGAGGCTGTGATCCAGGCCATGCTGTGCAGTGAGGAGGAGGAGGAGAGGAGGGAGGCAGTGAAGAGGATACTGGAAATCAGAGGTGACGGAAATAAGGACACACAGGTAGGAGACTGCAGTGTCAGACCCAGGAATATTCCTGACATCAACCCAGATGCCACCAAACTCTCGGAGCTTATTGACCGGAACTCTGGCCAGAAACTCCTTGATTGCAGCAGTGGTGAGGGAGCAGGTCAGAGGAGGCTCAGTCACGCCAGAGTTCCAGTCAATAAGCTCCGAGAGTTTGGTGGCATCTGATATACATTGATATACGATGCTACAGTCGTATTTAGGTTATATTTCAAACTTTGAGCATTAGTAGTTTTTGAATTGTTGACTTTACTAAAATTGACACACCCTAGTGCGTTGGTCTCTCTTCACACGAAGGTCAAGCTGGTGGCCCCGCCTCTACGTCTGGCTTGGTGGAGCAGCGAGTTGCTTTCTTGCGCTCTCCACCGTACATAACCAGGTACACCCGGCTCATCTGGTACCGTCCTGAGCCAGGCATCTAGTCTTCTCTTGAAGACTTCAACTTTGATCCCTGTAACGTTTCTGAGGTCCTTTGGAAGATGGTTAAAAAGTCTTGGCCCCCTGACCACCAAGCTATTTTCCTTCAATGTTGAGGAGGTCCCTTGTCGGGCCTTTAATTTGAGAGCACTAAACATTCTGCCTTTTACTATTTTCTAGTGTTGTTTGAATGGTAATTGGGTTTAGTTTGAGGTTTGGTACCAGTTTTTCGATCATTTTCCATACGTAAATTATGGTGTACCTCTCTCTTCTTCTTCCCAGGGAGTACAGACTTAGTTTATGTAGTCTTTCCCAGTAGTTGAGCTCTTTGCAGCCATCAATCTTTGCTATGAAATGTCTCTGAGTTTCTTCTAGTTTATTAGTTTCTTCCTTTTTATATGGGGACGTAAAAACTGAGCAGTATTCAAGTTTTGGTATAATCAGTGTTTTTAGCAGGGGAATTATTACTGTCCTGTCCTTTCTTTTGAACGTTCTTAGTATCTGTCCCGCTACTCTTTTTGCTTTTTTTATCGCTATCTGATTTTGTGTTTCGAATTTCGCATCATCGGTCATTATCACCCCAAGATCGATCGCTTTCGTGCTTCTCTGAATTTTCTCTCTATCTGGAGCATAATATGCAGTCTGTTTAAGTTCCTCTTTTCTACCATATCTCAAGAGCTGAAATTTCTAGGTGTTAAATGTCATGTTGTCTTCTAACCATTTGTATATTTTGTTCGTGTTCCTCTGCAAGGCCTCCACTTCATTTGCATCGCTGAATTTTCTGCAAAGGATGTTACTATACTGTTGCTGTTTACTCCGCTGTCTATGTCCGTTAGCATGATGATGAACAGGACTGGGGCCAGTACTGTCCTTTGTGGTACTGAGCTGCGTACTTCCGATTCTGATGTTGATATACTTTGATTTTTGAAGACCTGTAGACGTTCTCTGAGGAAGTTGTAGATCCATTTTCCCACTTTGCCTGTTATTCCCATATATTTAATTTTATGTGCTATTATACCGTGATCGCATTTGTCGAAAGCGTTAGCAAAATCTGTGTATATGACATCGTAGTTGTCATTGCCTTCCAGTGCATCTAGGATATTGTTGTAGTGTTCTATTAGTTGTGATAGGCATGATCTTCCTGATCGGAATCCGTACTGATTTTCGTTGAATCTTTCCAGTGTCTCCAAGAAATCATAAATTTTCTCTCTAACTATTCTTTCAAATACTTTGGTGAGGTGGGACGTCAATGACACTGGTCTCTAGTTCTTTGCTTGAGATCTGCCCCTCCTTTATATATAGGGACAATGTTTGCTCTTTTCAAGATGCTTGGTAGTTTCCCAGTATTTAGGGATCTTCTCCATATCCAGTATAAAGGCGTAGCTATTTCATTTTTACAGTGTTTAATCAATAATGCGTTCCAATTGTGCGGACCTGCAGCTGAATGGGTTTCATTTGTCCTATAGCTCTCGCTACATCTTCTGGGGTAAAATCAAAGTCTATTATACACTCTCCTTGCAATTTCTCTTCAAAGAATGCATCTCTGTCAGGTATCGCTTTGTCACTTTTTGGGGTACTGAAAAATGATTCATACTGGACTTTTTTTATCTAATAATTTACGTAATTTAGCTTTTACTTCATTTTATGCTTTTAACCCTTATGGCAATAGACTTAATATGGAGGCGGAAGAGTTTCAAATCTAAGAAATCTTTTTTTTTTTTTTTTTTTTTTGTCGTGAGACTAAAACTGGCATTACGTGAATTCCCCAGGTATAAGACCTATGTCCCTATCGGGGAACGACCGGTTACTCCCCCTCAGCATAGGTTTCGAAGGAATTTACGAAGGGGTCTGGGGCTCAGGAGATCCCCCATCCCCTACCGATGTTGGAGGTGAAGTTTTGACACGTGACCGACCATTGCACTACGTCGGTTAGCCTATGATTCCAGTTTAGGGCTAGTAGTCGGGGGGAAATCTTCTCCCCTATGCTTTAGCCTATGGATAGGCCCCCCGGAGATCGCGTATCTCCGGGCGGTATTGGGTTCCCGGAGTCAAGGGATCGCCGATAAGTCTAAACGTGTTCCGGGACAACCTGGAGAATTTTGCGAATGGAGCTCGTAGCCGCGTAAAGTAGCCTCTGTAGCCGTTCAATTAATTCTCGGTTCCCCCCCCGGGTACCTATCGAAGTTTGACCGTGTCTAACAGCACCTATGAAAAGGTAGGGCCGGGGTGAGCCCAGCCCGGCCGCAGACCCCTCTATAACCCACGCGTTGACTTATAAGTAGCGCGGATAGGGCCTATGACTTCGCCCAAAATTTTCCATCAATCGCGCAACTAACGCCTCGGCTCGTTGGAACAGCTATCTCCCCGGTGCCTATGGCGGCCCATAGGGCTAGCGATCGGCAATAAGTAGAAGATGGAAAGCCACGGATTGGGCTAAAAGAGCGCCTAAATCTCGTGAGCTTCAATGGGTAGGTAACATCTATGCGAGGGGTGAGAATGTGAGTTTTAGTCCGTACCCTTCTCACGTATCTACCAGTTGAATTAATCGCCGTAGCAATGTGAGAAAGGAGGCTGCCTTTATCGAAAACTCACAACTTCCTCATTGGGTTGTGGAGACCATTGTCTTCGGACAAGTCATTGGTGGTTACAAGACCAGACAAAGGTAATGGCGTTGTTCTTTTGGACAGGAATGTTTATGTCAATAAAATGTTAGATATTTTAAATGATGCAACTAGATTTGCTAAAGTAACTGGTGACATTTTTGCTTTAATTTTAAAACAGGAAGATAAAATCAATAGGTATCTTAAAAAACTCAAATCTAATAATATAATCTCAGACACAGTTTTTTCTAAATTATTTGTTTCTGGATCCAGCCCAGGTATTATGTATGGACTCCCTAAAATACACAACCCTAATTGTCCACTTAGGCCAATTTTATCGGCTCTAGGAACTTTTAGTTATAACCTTTTCAAAATTCTTGGTTCCCATACTATCACTTATAACTTATAATTTGTATACAGCACGGGATTCTTTTTCTTTCGTTAGAGAAATTAACTCATTAAATAATAATTCTTACACCATGGCTAGCTTCGATGTAAAACCTTTATTTACCAATGTGCCTGTTGCAGAAACTATTGATATATGCATTGACAATCTTTTTAATAATACTGATACGGTGCAAGGTTTTAATAGAGGTCAAATGAAAGAACTACTAAAATTTTCCGTGGAAGACTCATATTTATATTCAACGGTGAATATTTTAAACAGACTGAAGGTGTTCAAATGGGTCTGCCTCTTGGTCTCACCTTAGCTAACGCGTTTCTTTGTCATCATGAAGTCAAATGGCTGAATGAGTGTCCTTCCAACTTCAAACCGGTTTTTTATAGAAGATATATTGATGACACTTTTCTCCTGTTCAAATCACCAGACCATATCCCTTTGTTTCGTAATTACCTTAATTCTAAGCACCCTAATATTGAATTTACTTCAGAAGCTGAATCTAATAGCTCTCTATCCTTTTTGGACATTAAGATAATAAAAACTAATTCCTCTTTTGAAACTTCCGTTTACCGAAAGCCGACATTCACCAATCTTACTACGAACTTTTCTTCCTTTATCCCTTTAGGTTTCAAACGAAACTTAATTTCGACTCTGACCAATAGAGCTTTCAATATCTGTTCAGATTACTTTAAACTACACGATGAACTAGATTTCATCCGAAAACTCCTTGCCAAGAATAATTTCCCTTCTAGACTGGTGGAGACTACAATAGGCAGAACCTTAAATAGACTAATAAACCCCACAACTAGAGACTTAATTACAGTCCCCAAAGATATCTGTATTCATGGGCGTCCGGAGGGGGGCAAGAGGGGGCAGTTGCCCTCCCTTGGAAATTTGTGTTTGCCCACGCAACGACTTCTATAATTCTACTGCAACTCAGTCAGTGTTTCCACATTCAAGGAAATGTCGTTTACTTTATCTTTACTTTACCGAAGTGCCGTGTCGTTGAACTTAGAAGTGTTAAATAAACTATACTGAAAGATATAGTAATGGAATTATTTGCAAAGATCATTATATTGAGTGTTTTATTTATTTTTTTCTCTCGAAAACCTTTTGGTCAATTTCACTGAAACTTACACGATTATAGTTAATCATAGTATCATATAACATATAAAAAATGGACTTGACTGGTAGAAAAAAAAATGCACTGCGACCACTACGAGTAAAAACGGTCATCTCCCCTTATCATAGCCTGCTTTCGGTGCTAAATTTATGTATTTAGTATGACTAAGTACATAAATTTAGCACCGAAAGCAGGCTATGATAACGGGAGATGACGGTTTTTACTCGTAGTGGTCGCAGTGCATTTTTTTTTCTACCTAATAAAGAACTAATAAGAACTAAGAACTAATAAGTTAGTTTTGCCCCCCCTTGCGAAAAATCCTGCGGACGCCCCTGCCTGTATTTCACTTTGCCTTATATGGGAACCTCAAGTTTTAACATTAGAAACAAACTTTTAAAATTGCTCAAGGAATTCTACCCACAACTATGTATAAAAATTATATTCACCCCGTCTAAATCGATTTATCATTTATTTAAATACAAGGATGTTATTCCTACACTTCTTAAGTCATCCATAGTTTACCAATACAAGTGTGACCACTGTATGGGGTCATATATAGGTAAAACTAAAAGACATTTAAAATCTCGTATTTACGAACATCTCGGTAAATCGGTCCGTACAAATTTACCTCTTGGCAAACCACCTAATTCTCTCATACGTAACCACTCGCACAACAATAACCACCCAATTTCACAGTCTAATTTCGCCGTACTTGCTGCCGGAAGTTCTGACCTTAAGCTCAAAATTATGGAATCTTTGATTATTTATAAATTACAACCAGACCTAAATTCTGATGAATCATCGGTAGCTCTGCTATGTTTTGGTTAAGGTACTAGTTTTTTTATTTATTTACCTTTCAGTTTTAATGCTTTTATATTTTTCCTAGCTACTTTTTATAATTGTAACTTTTTAACTTCACATTTATTTACCTTTTAGTTTTAATGTTTTACATTTTCTTAGCTACTGTTTATAATTTTTAACTTTATTTTAAATTGTTATTAAGCAATTTGTATTTTGTATGTGATTTGGCATTTTATTGTTTTAGCCCTGAAGATGGAATTAGTGCATTCCGAAACGTTGGTACTATTAAACCTTGAAGGATGTTTATTTTTTCTCTGGTGTTCCTGTTTATTATTAAACTGCGTTTTCCACGCCATCAATAATAGCCGATATATATATATATATATATATATATATATATATATATATATATATATATATATACTGTATATATATTACTATCCACCTTTTTGTATTTTATAAATGGGAAGTTAGTCTCCGCAGATCATTATATTGGGGGATGGAGGGTTTATGGTCTTTATTAGCTTTCTGATGTCATCAATGGCTTCCGAGAATTTTTTGGTTGGGGTGTTTGGAGGTCTATAGATGACTATTAGTATCACGTTTAGTTTTTGTATTTTCACTGCTAGGAGTTCCACACAGTTGTTTCATTTACTTATTATCGTCTCTGTCATATGACCTTCATGTACATAATATGTACACAGTACATGAAGGTCATATGAAAGACGATAATAAGTAAATCAAACAGCTGTGTGGAACTCCTAGCAGTGAAAATAGAAAAACTAAACGTGATACTAATAGTCATCTATAGACCTACATATATAGCACAGTCACCTTTACGTCTCGTTGTTCCATCCGCTCTTAGTAAGTTGAAGCCCTCTATATTTATCTCTTTCTTATCAATACAATGTATATTATCTTCTTAATTTCATTTTTAAAGTAAGGTCACCAATTTATAGAGCCCTATGCGACAGTATTTTGCAAATCATAGTGGGCCTACCGTCGCATAGGCCTCTATAAATTTACCTCAGTTATTACTTACCTATTTCATTACTGTACCAATACCATATTGTCATTACCTCAGTCATTATTTACTTATTTACTCGCCATTATTGTTGTGTTCAATACCATATATATACAGGGTGTCCCATAAGTCCGGCATCATAGGAAAAATAATAAAAAAAAGGCAAAACAAAAGCTTTTATTTACAGAACGTGCTCAATATGTCCACCATTGTTTTCAATACACAAATTCAGACGTGATACCCAGTCAGCAAGCACACGGTGAATGATGTCAGGAGTAATGGTGTTACATGCCCCAATAATGCGCTGCCGCAAATGTTCAACACTCCTAATTTTCTCTGCGTATACCAGCGCTTTCAAGTGGCCCCAGAGATAAAAATCTAGTGGCGTGAGATCCAGGCTTCTAACTGGCCATTCCACAGGCCCTCGACGTCCTATCCAATGACCAGGGAATTGTTGGTACAGGTATTCCCTTACTTGGGTGTTGTAATGTGCAAGAGCGCCGTCTTGCTGGAACCATGTTGGGAAATTTCCTTCCTCGTTCAAGACACTGGGAAATGCTTCTTTCTTGAGCATACGTAGGTAGGTGCCTCCAGTGACATGTTCATCGAAAAAGAGGGGGCCTATGATGCGATCCTTCCAAATGCCACACCATACCATCACCCGAGATGCACCTTGTTCCTTTGAAGAGGTATACCAGTGAGGGTTGTTTTGAACCAGTAGCGGGTGTTCTGTCGATTTACCTCACCATTTCCATAAAAAACAGCCTCGTCACTGAACAGAATGGTGGGCGGGAAATTGGCATCCCGAGCATATTGTTCCGTAGCCCATTCACAAAATTCCATCCGCCGGTCGGGATCATCATCGCTTAATTTCTGTAGGATCTGAAGTTTATATGGATGCCATTTGTGAGCCTGAAGAATGCGACGGATGCTACTTTTCGACACTCCTGTCTCGGCGGACAATCGCCGAAGAGACTTATTGGGACTTCTGTTTAAATGAGCCAGGATAACAGTCGCTATATCATCGTCAGTGGACCTCCTTGAAGGTCCACTGCGTGGTTTATCTTCTATGGATCCTGTTTCCTTTAAACTTTGCAACAAGTCTGCTAACACAACTCCGTGTTATTGGCTCGCGGTCTGGATGCAGTCTGTTAAATTCAGCAGCGGCCTCTCTTTGACTCCGATTTCCTATGAGTAGAATTATCTGGATTCGGTCTTCCTTGCTCACAGACATTATGGCCTGTAGAAAGAAAAAATATGAATTATGGTTTGTAGAAATAGAAAAATATGAATTTCTCCTATGATGCCGGACTTATGGGACACCCTGTATATCACCACCTTAACCCTTTACGGACGAGTCCCCAGCATATGCGGCCACTCTTGTTACCAGAACGTATAGGTTTTATTGTTATTGAAAACTAAATATTTTAGTAACTAGTCACTGAAATGATACAGATTTTGGGTTCCTTTCCCGACAACTAAATAACATCTGTATATAAACACGTAGAAACATTTATAGAAACGAGGCATTGTAGTACAATTTATATTATTATTTCTGGTGGACCTTAAGGTACCATCCGTCGTTAAAGGGTTAATTAGTGTTTCTTGTCACTATTGTAGCATTTAACTCTTATATTGTATAAAAATAATTTCTTATTGTAATAAATAATCAGTCATTGTAATATTGCACAATTACCATATAAATAACTATTGCTAATAATCAGTCACTGTAATATTGCACAATTACGAGATAAATAATTGTTATAGAATAGAATAGAATAACCTTTATAATAATAAAATAAATACAGTAGTCTTTTTACAATTTACAATTTTTACAATGACATAAATAATTGTGAAGCTCGACTATTTATTTTTTTTTTTTTTTTTGGCCCTTAAGCTTTAGGCTTTACTGGGCTCTTATTAAAAATAAGCAGCTAGCCGTTATAAATTAATAATAATAAATAAATAAATAAGTAAATAAGTATTATTAATAGTTAAAGCCTGTATTTCAATATTAAACAATATTAATGGACAATATTAAACATTATTAGTGGACATTAATCCAAGATTTTTGTTAGTATCCCATTATTAAACGGGATTTTAACTTGGTTTTAAACAAATTTACATTCGCAATATTTTTTATATCGGCATGCAAGTCATTCCATAGTTTCAATCCAATGAAAATGGGTAGTTTTTGAGATGAAGACAATCTAAATTGAGGTATAACAAGCTTTGATCTATTTCTGGTCTGATACGGGTGGATTTCTTGATGAGTTACAAAATATCTATTTACCCATTGCAAATTAATGATTTTGCTCTTACACTTGTAAATAAAAATAAAATGTGCCAGTTTGGTTATATCATTGAGCTTTAGTAGGTTTAGCTCTTTAAATAATGCACTAGAGTGATCAAGGAAATCAGCATCAGATAATAACCTTATTGCTCGTTTTTGGATGACAAAGATACCATTTAATGCGTTGTTAGCGGAGTTTCCCCAAACAAGGGTGCAGTATGTTATATAAGGAAGAACAAGAGTATGATAAAGAGTCAATAAAACTTGTTTAGGGACTACATTTCTAAGTTTAAACATTATAGCAACGCTCCTTGAAATCTTTTTCGCGATATAATTTACATGATCACTCCATTGCAAATTCTTATCTACATTTACACCAAGAAATTTTGTTACAGTACACTCCTTTATGGTGATTTCATTAACATTGAGTTCATCAAGATATACATTTCTTTTATTAGTAAAAATCATGAAATTTGTTTTACTGGTATTTAGGAAGAGTTTATTGGTGGTCAACCATTTCATTACACTGATGAATTCTGAATGAAATATATTCTTAGCTGTATTAACATCTTTGCAAGAAAAGGAGAGAGTTGTATCATCTGCAAACATTATGAAGTTCAGTATATCAGATGAACGTGGAAGGTCATTTATATATAATAAAAATAACAGTGGACCCAGCACTGAGCCCTGTGGCACACCATGTTTGACAAGCGCTTTAGTGGAGCAAACCTTATTTACTGATACAAAATTATATCTATCGGACAAATAACTTTTAAACCAATCACTGATTGCCCCTCTAAAGCCGTAACAATATAATTTATTAAGTAAAATATTATGGTCTATTACATCAAACGCCTTACTCAAATCCATAAATATTGACAATCATTATTTCTTTGTTCTCCTTAGCTATATTATACATTTTCCATAAGATTTAAAATAGCCATTTCCGTTGGTCTATTATTACGGAAACCATATTGATTTGGAGATAATAAATTGTAAGATTCTAAATACCGCTGCATTCTACTTTTTACAATTTTTTTCGAAAACTTTGCTGAACACAGATAATGAACACACCGGCCTGTAATTTGTTGCTAGTGTAGGATCACCCCCTTTAAAAGGGGTGTTATACAACCAGCTTTTAGCATTGATGGGAATATTCCTTTGGAAATACTTTGATTGATAATTTTAGCCAAAGTTACAGATATCTTATCTTTAACAAGTTTCAAAATAGGTACAGGAATGTTGTGAATGTTATTTTTTGTATTTTTTAATTTACCAATAATATTCTGGACCTCAGTAGAGGTAGCAGGAACAAAAGAAAATGAATTTAGTGGGCTGGGTGGCATATATTCTAGAGGTGAGTGATCATTATTTATTAATTGTGAGCGAAGCTTATCCGCTATTGAAGTAAAATGTGCATTTAAAGAGTCTGCAATAGCAGTATCATCAGTGATTTCTTTATTATCAACATTTAATTTCTCTATTGGATTTTTCTTAATTTGTTTTCCGAGAAGATTGTTTATGGTTGTCCAAGTGTTTTTCATGTCTCCTTTATGTTTGGAAAATTGATTGTTATAATAGTTATATTTTGCAATTTTGATTATTTTAGTTAATTTGTTTCTGTATTGAGTATATTGTATTTTAGGAATTTTGCTCTGCAATTGCAATTTGAATAATTTATCTCTATTCTTTATTGAAGTGATAATTCCTGGAGTGATCCATGGATTTGCGACCTTTTTGGGGAAACTGTTTTTCTCCTTAAAGGAAAGCAAATATTAAAAATATGGAATAAGGTGTCATAGAAGAACTGAAACATATGATCTGGGTCATTTAAAGGTTCGTCACAGTCAAGTCGAGTATTTTCTACTGCCCCAATAAATTTTCTTTTGTTAACCTCTGAGAATATTCTGTAATCAATAGTTGTTTTGTCCGCAACTTGAACAATGTTATTGAAAATAGCGTAAGTAGGAAAATGATCACTGATGTTAGTGGTTATAATTCCAGAGTTTACAAGGGCATTGCTATTTACAAATATATTATCAATCGTAGATTCTGTTATTCGATTGCCATAGCTGCAGACTCGAGTGGGTTTTGTAATAGAATGACTAAGATAGAAAGAATTCATTAAGTTTAAAAATTTATGAGAGATTGTTTCAGATTGCAAATTGATGTTGAAGTCTCCCGCAACTATGGCATTCGATTTATGAAAGTTGCATAACATGTTATCTAAGTGAATTAAAAAGCTATTGATATTAGTATTAGGTGGTCTATATATTGCATGGACAGAATATACATTACTTTTGTCTTTTATATTCACAATCAGGTTTTCATTGTCACTATTACATAGAGAAAATACTTCGTTAGAGTCGTAAGTTTGATGCACATACACAGAGATACCCCCCCCAATCTGACCATCTCTTACAGTATGATAAGCAACGTAATTATCTATATTATATAGGTTTTTAATACTACTATTTAACCAAGTTTCCGTGAGAATTACTGTATAACACTAAATTTGACCGTAGAAGTTTTCAAAAGGGCCAATAAGTAGTTATAGTTCCTAGGTAAGCTTCGAATGTTTAGATTTAGTACTGAAAGATTTTTATAAATATCTTTTTGTAATACAAAGGCATTAAACTCGTCTATCGATGAGACCATGCAATTGCCTATACCAGATTCCTGATCTAGATTCTCTAAACTGGATACAGAATTGTTTGGTAATGAATTAAAATGATTAATATCGGCACATATACTATGAAAGTCTTTATCGATGAAAGCCATTTAACAGTAGTTCTCAAACAATTTCACTAGATACAGAATACGGGAATAAGGGATTACCGCCCAGTTGAGCCGAGACTGGGAAAGTCGACTGTTGAGGTTGTATGCGGAGTTATTCGCAAGCCTCCTGTGTGCCGACTGTCGGCTGGCGTTTTCTTAGTTCTCATAGCTTCGAATACTTTTTCACTAACAAGGTGAACTCCTTTGACCGAAGTATTCCCCGCGCTGGAGGAGTCTCTCTCTCTTTAATCATTAACTTCGCTTACCCAATTATTTCTTCTACTACTTCTTTCACCACCTTTCTCTACAAAAAAAAAAAAAATGGTGTCAATAATCCAGCAGGGTTGAAAGCACCTTAAACAGAAAAAACAAACAAACAATCATTAACTTCGCTCCAAGGAAGTAGGCAACTTTCCCGAGTCTCCTCGCTTCTATGAGTAGAGGGAGCTTTTCTTTACGAATTTTACGTGTTTCCTCACATACGTCGTCATTGACGAAGATTTTTGATCCTTTCAGCTTTCTTCTGTTTTTTAGTATTAAATCTCTGTGAGTTTCATCCTCACATATTACTTTTATAGCTGAAGTGGGCGTCTTAGATTCAGTCATGTCATTAACTCTAGAATTTGCTTTTTGTGGTGGAAATTGTTTTTTTAATCTACAGTAAAAGCATTTTTGATCTTAATATTCCCCAAATTCAGTTTATCTTTTATTATGTCCTCCACCTTTTTCTTCGTGTCGCCGTTTGTTTCTCTATTCATTTCAGATACCCCCATTATGATTAAATTATTGGCACGTGAATTATCGTCTAGGCTGTTTAATTTATTCTTAATTGAATCGTGCTCATTTTTTATCATCTCTATGTTACGATTATTTTTAGTAAGCGAGTTTAGACTAGAGTTAAGATCCTTTATCTCGTCGTGTGCATACTGAATGCTCTTTTCGAGCTCCATATTTCTATATTCCAGTTTTGCATTGTCCCTCTTTAACAATTCGTTATTATGTTGCACAACTTTTATTACTGCCTCAAGGTCTTTGATTACACTATTACTTTTGTGCACTAAGTCAAAGAGGGAATTATACTTATTTGCTAGACCCTTCATTTCTAATTTCAGGGCGTTTACCTGACCTTTGGAAGCCATTTTGAGCAATTTATGGGGTTAAGATGCACTCGTTCGTTCGTTCGTTTGTACGTTTAAAGGTCTCGTTCGTTCGGTTGTTTGTATACTCGTTACTTCAAGGCCACTGCTTGCCGTAGGACTCTAAAGGGAGTGCCGGATGTCGCTAGAAAATTTTGAAGATATATTTTATGTAATTTTACTAGTTAAGTATTGCAGTTTATCTGATGAGATTGTAACTGCGTAATCTTGGCACATTCACAAATTTTAGTGGAGAAGTATCACAATGGTTCACTGAGTTTGAAATTGTTAATCACTGTGAACAAATAATTAATTTATTTTTCTAATTAAACGAAAACCAGTCATTTCTATCTCCTTTGTTAAATATTATTTAGTTGATCCGGAGTGATCTGGTGACCCAATAACATTTAATTTCATTTTACTTTACATATTATAGTGGACCTACTGTCGCATAGGCCTCTATAAATTGGTGACTCCCGTGGTGACCGTACAACATTATTTTTTCACAGTGATCTTTGTGCAAAGCTTTCAGTGACAATTTCAAATTTTTTCTGCAGTGATATTAAGTAACATTTCATTTAAATACAGTATTCATAAATCCAAAATGAAATTAACTAGGCCTATTTGCGCAGCTGTGTCCGGTACCATCTCCCGTGCTCACACTTAAGTAATTTTTCTCCCGGTCTATGATACGTCTACACGCACCCATCATGCACGACATAACCAACGCCACTCCCATTGCAACCCTCGCTACGGGCAACGTCCCCGCCGCACCCAGGATTCCCCCTTTTTGGCCGGTGGACCCCAGCGTTTGGTTTATGCAGGTGGAGTACCACTTCGCATCGCTGAAGGTAGTAAGCAGCGAAAGTAAGTACAACCACGTCACGTCGCAGCTCATACCAGAGATTGCCTACGAGGTGCGAGACATCCTCGCTAATAAGCCCCGGGAAGAGCCGTATGAAAAGTTGAAGACCGCAGTCCTGGCGCGAACCGCAATGTCGGAGCAAAATCGACTGCGGCGGTTGCTCTTCATAGAAGTGCTTGGCGATAGGACTCCGCCGCAGTTTCTGCGGCATATGCAACAGCTGCTTGGGGACTCGGCACCGCTTTCTTCCGTTAGCTCTTCATACAGCGCCTACCACCAAGTGTCCAACGAGTGCTTGCTGTGGTGGGGCAGCTACCCCTTTAGAAGAGCTAGCTGGCATGGCAGACCGTATCATGGAGGTCGAAACGCCGCAAGTGGCCGCAGCTGCTCTACCACCCCCACCCCTTTTCCTCTCTCCCGACTTCACACGCTTCGAGGAGACCCTCAAAACATTGACGACGATGATGATAGGTATTTTCCTTGGTTTTCCACGCCAGAGAGACAGCCAACATCTATGTGTTTTCCACCCTCTTTTTCTCAAGTCCCGGCGCTAAGGACAACATGCTCCGCCCCACCCTTCCAGCGTTACAGTAAGTTCAACTCGCTTTACATGGCGCATTGTTTTTCAACACCTTCTCTAAATATATTTAACGGTCCATTTCGGCCGTTGTACGGGAAATTATTTGGCAAGAACTCTTCTGACGACGCGCCCTATTACACCAGCAAGCTCATCCTTAAGCACAACGTGTGTTTTCCCCCCATCTCCTACGGGAAGACTTAAAAAGCATTCTTCAAGCAAATAAGCACGCACACGCTCAGGCAAACAAGCAAGCACGTACCCAAGCAAGCAGGCAAGCACGTACGCACTCAAGCAAACAAGCACGCACGTACCCAAGCAAGCACGCACGCATCCAAGCAAATAAGCACACTGCAAGCACAGAGAGCGCCTCTGCAAACACAAGGCATCAACCTGATCCAGGGTAACGGCCCCCTGCCTTCTCCACTCTCTGCTTGCATTCTTTCGCGGAACGCCCACCTTTTCTGCTTGTTTCCATGAACGACGATTTTTCTTCCCCTTCGGCAGGAGCAAATTTTATCGAGGAAAACTGCCACGCGACGAGTCTTGGGCACTGCCTGCGAACTCAATACAGTTCCCTTTGCCCCGACTCGTCGCCTCTTTCTCCCCCATCCACTCTGCGTTCATAACCTACCCAAACGCCATTCTCTGTGGACCCTTCGCCGAGTACGTTCCTCACGCTCCACAGACTCCCCCATTTTCCCCCCATCTCAGCACCCTCTCTCATGCCACGTCTCCGAGCTAGCGTTCCGCAAGACTTTTACTCTTTCTCAGACCGAAACTATTTTTCTCCTGCCTTACGCGATCTCTTTTTTATCGTTCACTTCGCTCTCTGCAGGAGGACTACTGTAGCGATAGAGACGCCTTCAGATACTTTCGCGATTTCCACTTGACAATAAGCCCACTGTTCCATCGACACAACAACGACCAAGATGACGTCACATCGCGAGACTCACTCAAGGCATTCCCTCTGCCCTGAACGTCACACCTCGACTTCGTTAGAAGGGACTCCTGGGCACGACACCTCAATCGCATCTCGACCTCTCTTCTCGTAAAAAACTTCAGTGGCACGTGAGATCTCATCTTGTAACAACGTTTGTAACAGGCCCCATTGGCCTGGTGTCATTCACCTAACTTTATATAAATACTCTTCATTTCCTCGCGCGTTATTATAATAATGAACTCATTATTCAAGTGCACATTTATACATTTCAACTGAACTTGCATTCAAATAACTGCAACCTTTATTTGTGTGAAAAAGGTTTTCCACAGGAAATAATTTTTTTTTTAATTTAAAGATATTATTCTGTTTTTATGAATTAAAGTATTAAGCCTTTAAATTTTTAATATTGTATAACTTGACTTGATGCCCACAGAAGATGTCTGACAGCTTTTGATAAGCCTAACGACGCTCCAGAGGTGCCAAATCTATACTCCTAAACGGAGGTTCCTAAATTCTAAATGTTCTTTTTGGCTAATATAAATCAGTGATATAGTCGAGACCACCATGGCCGAGACCGAGACCGAAGCACCTGAGACCGAGACCGAGACCAAGACCAGAAAAAAAGATCTTGAGACCGAGACGATATGCAATTTTTGCATGTATTCAATATTGTGTAGTGTCTAATTCGTAAGCTCTGTATTTCACATCAGGAATAAAGATTCTAAAGAGGCTATCAAGTCACAGTTGCAAAATTTACTCATAATTTATTCACAAATTCATAGTTTATGACATTTTTCAGCAGTTAACTGCCTACTTAAACAAAATAAGTGTTCGCTGCATTTGAGGAATACCGAGACCGAGACCAGAAAAATGGTCTCGATATAAATCATATAACAGAGTTAGGTATAACACCAAAATTATATAAATTTATTTGCTAATATCATTATTAGACTAGGACTTTGCAACTTTAATAATCTTTTGTAGACGTGGCACCACGGGAGTCTCTCCAGAGCAGGGCAAGAAGGAATGCCAGTTCGTGCCTCACCTTAGGGTCGGTCGATCAGCTCATTGTTTTCGTTAAGAACCCTCTAAACAAGTGTAATGACAAAACTTCGATTTCTATTTTAACTTTGTTCTGCAAAAATCTAATCTCTTCAAAAGTGAACTATCTTGTATTTTGTGAAATAAAACTGTGAAAAGGGTAACACGTCGTTTTTATCCTTCACACGAAAAGTTAAGAAATTCTGTTCTCTGAACGGATCGAGGAAAAGGACGCCATTCGAGAGGGCATCAGATTGTTCGTAACACGCAGTCAGATCAGGTTTGAAAAGACCCTGAACGTAAGTGGTATACACTTCGTTGCTGGTGCGACGAAGCAACATAATGAGTTACCTAACAAAAGGAATGGTGTAACGTCATATACTACACACAAATTGTGTGTGTATGTACAGTACCTTATGAACCTTATGTTGTTTCGTGCGTTGGTCTCTCTTCACACGGAGGTCAAGCTGGTGGCCCGCCTCTACAGTATATAATATATATATATATATATATATATATATATATATATATATATATATATATATACACAGTAAAAACAACCGACGGAAACACAACGGCTATCCGACAGTGGCGCTCTTCTGCCAAGAGTATATTTATGTAAAGAAAAAAACACCATCCCGAAATTGGTCTTACTTATATATTATTTATTTTGTTTAATAAAGAAAGAAAACTCACTCTATTAATTTTCTAATTCATAACATTATTTGATCTGAAAGGATCTGGTGACCCAAGCCTCAAGCAATCATAATCATTAATATTAACAACTTAACCTAATTAACATTATTATAATGCCAACGAGGCAATATATATATATATATATATATATATATATATATATATATATATATATATATATATATATATATATATATATCATCATTCGTTCATTTCAGTGTTTAAGTGTGAAAGTCATTCCATATATATATATATATATATATATCTCCCCCTCGATTAGGTACTCCGACTTGCCGGGCCGAGGGGGCTCGCACACCTCGTGGGTTATTGGGGTTTCCTCAACTCCTCGCGGGGTGTGGGCGAAGAGTTACCTAGTTGCGTTTTTTTTTTCCTCCCCTTTTTTTTCCGTATCTCCCGGAATTTCTTTTGTCTTGACTCGGTCTTGGGCCTCTGTCAATTGTAGTATAGCCCCCCGCCTCTGTTTGTATTTTGCAGTCTTGGGGTCATCGGGTGCACCCGCTGGGGGCCATCGCTCCGTGGCTGAGCCGTGCTCTGGGGACGGTACGGGCGCCCGGACCGCTGCTGCGTCTGGATTGGGTCTTTGCTAGGCCCTTAACGGACAAATCTCCGTAGAGCCAATCTGCTGTTTTTAAAACGACAGTCAGGTTGGGGGGCGGGCTACCCGGGACGTTGGGCCTGCGCCTTGAAGGATGCAGCGGCGGATGGTGCATTGCCTTGGGTCCGAGGCTGTCTTTTTTGTAATGTTATTGTTTATGGGTTCAATTTCAAAATTTCAATCCCTCCTGTTGACGACTCTGGCCCGTCCTTGGATTTGGATAAGACTTCGACTTCTGGTCGTTCAGCGGCCTCTGCCTCCGCTAGATTGACCTTAAAGCCGTATGGCCCCCTCTCGTCCTCTGCGGCGTCTGGCTCTCGTGGCCGGACTCGTGGTGGCCGTAGGGCGGGGTCTTCGCGGCCCTCGTTCTCTCGCCCACTCTCGGTTACCGTCACACATGGACCTGTCTCTGCTGTCAATTTCTGTCCGGTGGACAGGTTCCTTGTTCTCCTCCCTTCCGCTGGCTCCCTTCCGGGCAACTCGGAACGGGAGTTTCAGCGTCTTAAGACGGTGGGGGTTCCCTGTCGTTATGATATCCGCCCTCTGAAGGAGGGGTCTCTTCTTTTGAAGTCCTGTTCTTCGGGGGTGACTGAGTCCCTTCTACAGTTGCAGGATGTTCTGGGTTGCAGAGTTTCTGTGACTCCCCATCCGCAAGTGGATAGCTGTCAGGGCACCATTTTCGCTTCCCGTCTGCTGTCAATCCCGGTTGGCGAGTTGCAGGAGGATCTTGTCCCCCCAGGGGGTAACGAAGGTCTTCCGCTTTTCGTCGCGCCGGGATGGTGCTCTTACCCCGTCCGCTCGTCTACTCCTGACCTTTGACTCCCTTGTGCCTCCGGCCCAGGTGTTCTGGGGCGTGGGTGATCGCCGGTCGTGTGAGTTTTCGGTGCGACCGTATGTCCCTGACCTGGTTCGCTGCTTTGGCTGCAACCGGTTCGGCCATGTTAGCTCTGCGTGCCGCCGTGAGGGGTAAGCTGTGTCCGCTGCGGTGGGCCTGCGCACCCTCCCCCATGCACGAAGCCCCCGCGGTGTTCGAACTGCTCGGGGGCCCACCCTTCCTCCTCTCGGGACTGCCCCGTTTTCAAGTTTGAATTCGAGGTGCGGTCCTTAAGGACTACCAAATTCCTTAGTGCGCGGGAGGCGCGCGATAGGGTCCGTGACCGGGAGCCGCGGCGGGGGTTGGTGGTCCTCTTAGCGCCGCGGGACCTTCTTGTCCCTCTGCCTCACTTTCAGTCATCCCGTTTGATTCCCTGCCTACAAGTACCCCTTCTCCCTCTCCGGCCTTTGGGTCTGGATCCTTGCCTACCCGTCTCTCGGGTGGGGAAGGTGATGCCCCGAGGGGGAGGAGTAAGCGTCGCCGTGGTTGGAGTCCTCCAGACCCGATCATGACCACTGCTCGCCCTGCTTCCCCTTCTTCACCGGAGGGGAAGCGGCGCGCCGCTCCTAATCTGCTCGGGACTCCCCCCCCCCTATACGGAGGGATGGTGGGGCGTCACCTCCCGATGCCCCAACTACTGTCCGGGTGTCGGTTGAGGTACACCACCCCATGACACCCTCGATTACTGACTCGGTTCCCACGGTGGACCCGGTCGAGAGGGGCCTGGCCCTTCTTCATGGAGTCTCTCTCCCTTCGGCTCCTGCTGAGAGTGGTCGGGTCTCTCTCCTGGATCTACCTTTCCCCCACCTGTGGTGGATCTTTCCTCCCCCCCCCCCCCGTCAGCACCTGTCTGGTGTGACGAGTCCTCGAACATCTGGTTCTCCTTGCCCCCCCTCTGGTGGGGAGTCGGGGGTTTCGGCTGGGCCCGTCTCGTCGTCTCCTCTCCCCCTTCTGGTGGGGAGTCGGGGGTTTCGGCTGGGCCCGTCTCGTCGTCTCCTCTCCCCCCTCTGGTGGGGAGTCGGGGGTTTCGGCTGGGCCCGTCTCGTCGTCTCCTCTCCCCCCTCAGAGGAGCCCCCCTCTGAACTCCCTGTTCCATTTCCCACTTTCGTTGTACTACGGGTGAAGCAGCTGCGGAGTCGGTGGCCTCTACCCCACCGTTCGGGGTGAGTCGGGGAAGCCGATTCCGTCCCTGGTTAAGGACCGTTGAGTTTGCTGTTCAGCTTGGTCCGTGGCTATTTCTCTGTTTTCTCTGCCTTTTATTCTGCCCCTTCCCCTTACAGCTCCATTTTGCATTGGAACTGTAGGGAGCTTTTAGCTAACTGGGAGAACCTAGCCTCCCTGCTGGAGAGCGAGCGGCCTTCCTGCGTTTGTCTCCATGAGACTATCCTAGCTGCGCGGAGGCTCCCTCGCCTCTCTGGCTACGTTGGTTTCCCTTGCACCCCGGATGAGCGGCGATTTATGTTCACCATTCGTTACCCTCGCGCGGTGTGCCTTTTCGTACTTCTTTTCAGGCTGTGGCTGTGCGGCTCTTCTTAGATCGCCAGTACACTGCCTGCTCGACCTACATTCCTCCTCATGACCCTCCTTCTCGCGACGCGGTTCGCGAGTTGGTGGTGCAACTGCCTCGGCCGTTTCTCCTCCTCGGGGACTTTAATAGTCGTGACCCGGCTTGGGGAGATGTCCGGTCGGCAAATGTGGCTGGTATGTTGCTCTCCTTAATGGAGGAACTTTCCTTTACTTACCTCAATTCTGGCGGACCTACCTATTTTCACGAACCCACGGGTTCATTTACCTGTATTGATCTCTCCTTGGTGTCCCTCGATGCCCTACTCGATTTTTCCTGGAGGGTGTTGGGGGACTCTTATGGCAATGATCATTACCCAGTCTGTCTTCAGCCGGTCGGACCGCAACCGGGTGTCTCGTCTTGACCGAGGTGGTGCCTGGCGCGGGCTGACTGCCATCCTTCAGAGCTTGTTCCGTCATTGCCCGTTCGGTTTTGGACTTTGGCTCTGTGGATGAGAGCTTGGAGTTCTTCGAGCGGGTGGTGATGGGCGTGGCGGAGGTCTGTATTCCTCGATCTTCCGGTAATCCGCGGACGCGTAGCGTCCCGTGGTGGACTCCAGGATGTCACCAGGCGGTGTGTGTGAGGAAGAGGGCAAAGCGCCGCTTCCACCGCACCCGGCGCACGGACCACTTGATTGAAATGCGGCGGGCTAAGGCTTTCGCACGCCGGACTCTCAAGTTGGCCCGTCGGGCCTCTTGGCGTGCTTTTGTATCTGGAATTTCCTCGTCTACCCCTTCTGCTGCTGTGTAGCGGAAGGTAAGTAGTATCGTGGTGAAGCCGGTCCCTGCTCGTCGCCCTGTCCTTCGGGACGGGGACTGCTTCCTTTCGGATCCTACTGCTGTGGCCGATTGGCTGGCCGGGGCTTTTGCTGCGGTTTCCCGTTCGTCTTCAGCTGCGGATCGTCCTTTATCGGATGTTACGTTCCCGCCACCTGGGAACGAGCCCTATAACCGTCTCTTTACGATGCGGGAACTTCGGGCTGCCTTGGCAACCCGTCGTTCTTCCGCCCCTGGTCCTGATGACATTCCGTATGACTTTCTTTAGAATCTGCACCCGATGGCCCTACACTTCTTGCTGGATCTTTTCAACCGTGTGTGGATTGAGGGGTCGTTCCCTTCCCGTTGGAGTGAGGCGATTGTGGTCCCGATACCTAAACCGGGGAAGGATCCGGCGGAGGTGGCGGGCTATCGGCCTATTGCCTTGACGAGCTGCTTATGCAAGCTCTTGGAAAAAATGGTGTCCGTCCGACTTTCATTTACACTGGAGTCGCTTGGGTTATACCTCCCGACCCAGAATGGCTTTCGTCGGTTTCGGGGTACTCTGGACCCCTTTCTCGTCATTGGTCATGATATACAGGAGGCCTTTTCCCGCCGGAATCTTGTTCTGGCCGTCTTTTTCGACGTCCAAAAGGCCTATGACACGACCCGTCGGGAGTTGTCATGGACCGTTTGAAGTCTCTTGGTTTCGTGGGCCTTTTGCCACGTTTATTGGTAACTTCCTCTGCCGTCGCACTTTCCGCGTCCGTAATGGGGCGGCCCTATCTGACGTGTATGTTCAGGAGGAGGGGGTGCCCCAGGGGTGTGTACTGAGCGTCTCCTGCTTCAATCTGGTCATGTCTGCGCTACCGGGGGCCCTCCCGCCCTCGGTGCGTTGCTCCGTCTACGCCGACGATCTTGCTGTCTACGCCGCGGGGACGAGCTCCCCCCTCGTGGAGAGGCAAGTCCAACTCGCGGTCAGTCGGGTTGAACGTTGGGAGTCGTCGGTGGGCCTTACGCTGTCTTCCCCGAAGACTTCGTGTGTGGCCTTCCTTCCGTCGAGGAGACGGGGCTCCGGCGCCGTCCAGGCCTTTAATCTTACACTCGGGGGTCAGCCTCTGGCCCTCGTTCCATCAGTGCATTTTCTGAGTATGGTCTTCGATAACCGTTTGAGCTGAGTCCCCCACCTTCGCAGGCTGCGCGAGACCGCAAGACGTACCCTGGATTTGCTGGGACATTTCTCTCACACTACATGGGGCGCGGATAGGCGGACACTCCTCCGTTTGTACGTGTCCCTGGTAAAATCAAAATTAGACTATGGGAGTGTGGTGTATGGCTCCGCCTCCTGTACGGCCCTTCGGATACTGGACCGGTCCTCTCGAGAGGACTGCGCATGTCCTCTGGCGCCTTCCGCTCCTCTCCGGTTGATAGCCTGCAGGTTGAGTGCGACATCCCTCCCTTGGAGGATCGGAGGTCGTTCCTCATTGCCAAGCACTATCTCCGGATCCTCCGTCTTCTCAACTCTCCTCTGTTCCAGGTGGTGGAAAGGGCGTTCTGCCGGGATGGGGGTTGGTATTTCACCGACACGGTGACCTCCCTCCTCGATGGTATGGGCACTCCTCCTCCATCCGTCATACCGGTCTCTTTCAAGGGTGTTGCACCTTGGGAGAGCACCCCTATTACATGCTGTAGGGCGTTGCGCCCCGTTCGCAGGGCCGATTCTGACTCTGCTTTGCTTCGGTCCCTGTTCCTTCAGCATACAGCATGTCACTCTGCATGTGTTGCGGTCTTCACAGATGGCTCGAGGTCGTCGGGGGGCGTTGGGGCTGCGGCTGTTCCCCAGTCGTCTGCCCTTGCTTGCCGATGTACCCGCCTCCCTGATGAGGCTTCCGTTTTCACGGCGGAGCTCTATGCCATTCTGAGCGCTCTGGAGGTGGTGCGGGAGCATCCGGATGGGTCGTTTGTTATCTATTCGGATTCCCGCAGTGCCCTGGATGGCTTGGAGTGTTTTGACCCCGTCCACCCACTGGTCCGACGTATCCAGTTACTGTGCCAGATTCTTGTCACTTCTGGTGGCAAGGAGGTGGTATTTTGCTGGGTCCCTGCAAATGTTAACGTGGCTGGAAATGAGGCTGCCGATCAAGCTGCCCGTTCCGCGTGCCGACTACAGGTTTCACCCGTGTCCCTCCCCTTTTCTGATTATATCCCTGGTTTTCGTAGGTTTTTGCGCTCCCGTTGGCAGAGTCGCTGGGATGGCGCTACAACTAACAAACTCTGCAAGATTAAACCCAAATTGGGATGTTGGGCCTCTTCCTTCCATCGGTCGCGCCATAAGGAGGTGGCTCTGGCCCGCCTCCGTATTGGCCACACCCACCTGACCCATGGCTATTTGATGGCCGGGGATCGGGTGCCCCGATGTCCCAATTGTAATGTCCCACTTACAGTTTCCCACCTCCTGGTGGAGTGTCCGCTTTACTCTGCGCTGCGCGCAGAGTATTTTCCCGTTTTGATGAGCGTCGGGCCTTGTGATAGGCTCGGCGCTATTCTCTTTGAAGGTCCCTACTTTTCGGTAACCGGGTTGTTCTCCTTCCTCTTTCGTTCCCGACTTCTTTACCGGCTGTGACTCCGCTATGATTTTTTTGTATCTTTTTTTTTTTTTCCCCGTCTATTGTTCATTTCCGCTAGCTGTTTCATAGTTTTCGTCCTGTGTTCGCTCTGCTATCCACCTTTCTTTTGGTGGCCATGAGCGGTCATACTTTGAAAATAAAATATATATATATATATATATATATATATATATATATATATATAAGGAAAGAGGAGCTGGCTAGAGAGGCAAAAGAAGAATATTCCGCAAAAAACAATGAGAGCCCAGTATGAATCAGTTTTCAGTAGATGCATTCTTTGAAGAGAAATTGCAAGGCTACGAGTGCAGGAGGAGATCAGACAGCAATTCCCTCCTTCACCAAATGACGCAAATGATGCGGGATGCTGCAGAGGGGTCGACAGCAAGTAGATCCTGAACCGTCGTTCGAACCCACACAAAGTGTGTACCGTATATATATATATATATATATATATAGCTAGGAATAAGGGGACGAAAAGATGGTACATGTTTATTTACAAACGTTTCGGAAATTTTCATTTTCCATCATCAGTGCCATCAGTGCTAAAATTATAAAAGCAGATAAAAAAAATAAATAAATATAATGAACGGAAACTTATACAATATATTTAAATAAACTTGTGTTATTAATGGTGTTTGACGACTGATCACTCTTCTATATTTTATATTATTTTATTTTTAATTACTTATAATTTTAAACACCATTTATATCACACGTTTGTTTAAATATATTGTATATAAGTTTCCGTTCATTATATTTATTCATTTTTTTTTATCTGATTTTATAATTTTAGCACTGATGGCACTGATGATGGAAAATTAAAATTTCCGAAGCATTTGTAAATAAACATGTACCATCTCTTCGTCCTCTTATTCCTCGCTAAGCTACGTTTCCCTAAGAACAAAGCCTTCAATCAAGTATATATATATATATATATCAGTGGCGACTCCTGCACTCGGGCTTCTCGGGCTGAGCCCTAGAGGCAAGGGGCATGGAGAAGCATGAGAGATAAAATTGTGTATTTATAGATTTAAGTTTAAAAAAAAAAGTTTTAAATACAAATTGTAAAAATGGTTTTTGGCTGGTAGTATGTAACTATTTTTCTGTCTAGCCTTCGTCACGCAAGCAAATTTTGAGCGCATTTAGATACCCTTACTACTTATAAAAAAACTATATTGACATTAAGTTTTCGTATAATCTTTCAAGATCCTTTACTCCGGCGCAAGACATTACGCCCGAGAAAGTATAAGTAATATCGTATATTTAAAGTTCTTTTAATGAATAATTATTTGCTTGCATACGGTTACATAATAGTCCTTCTAATTCTCATTAAATAAAATACGTTTTTCCTCCTATTAATTTTTTTATAAGGGAAAAAACATTTCAACTCGGGCTTATATCCTTCGGCCTTGTAGAGGCACAATTTTTAATTCTGGCGATACATGGTAACTTTTTACGTTTCGATAAGCGTGCCTTCAACTGCCTTGGGCGGCGGTGCAGTTTGATTTTTGCCGCAATGTGAGGTTGTTCGCTTTTCTTAAATAATCTGATTTATTTTTAATATTATAAATATTCTGAGAAGTATAGCCCACCCATGGAGGACAGAGTGTCATCATTAAAAGAAAAACCATTTGGAAGGAGAAACCACTGAACAACGATGTTCAAGTAAATAAAATTCAAATAATTTTTTTACCGAGGTATGTATTTATTTATTTTATTGATAATCTTAAGTTATTGTCATGCATTTAAATGTCGGCTCATATGTAGACTTGAAAATTTAAAAAGAGCCCGAGTAGTCTTGAAGAGCTGGAGTCGCCACTGATATATATATATATATATATATATATATATATATATATATATGTGTGTGTGTGTGTGTGTGTGTGTGTAAGTACATCAAGTCTTGTTTACTGGATGAAAGTTAACGAAAAACATATTGATTGGATGTGATCGCCCCAAGAAATCCTTTAAACTTTTCTTTGTTAAACGATTTCATTTTTATCAACTCTCTTTCACTGTCCGTTCGATGAATGTCAGAATTCTTTCATGGTTCATGATACAGCCTCTCTTGTTGTCGCTAATATTAAACTGAAAGTGTCTTTCATTCATTCAGCTCAATTCCATGTGTTTCCGAGAAGAAATCTTGGGAACAGTGAGAGGTAATCAAAAAATAAATCCTTTGGATTTAACTACTTTTATTTTTTGGGCGTCCACATGATGTATGATAATTAGCAGCCCGTGATTCGGACCCGAGGTGAAGCAGTAGGTCGCCTCCGTTACATAATGTTATAGAAAGGAGATTAAACAACCCAAACAAAACAGCAGCAATAATATATATATATATATATATATATATATATATATATATATATATATATATATATATATATATTATATATATATATCAACGTAAAGAACGACGCTTGTATAGAACATTCCGCGCAAGATGAGGAGGGAGAACGAACAAATGAAAAAATGAGGTAACCACCCGGGAATCGAACCCGGGATCTTCCGATTGCCAGTCAGATATGATAACCACTACACCATAGGCCTCACTCGATCAGAAGTCGTAATTCTCCTACATACGCGCAGAAACCAATGCCCCGAAGGGGGCACCTCCCGCATGCTGCACATATATACATTTCAACTGCAAAGAACACGCAGTATAATGATGACTTATACAGGTTATACTGTACGTATAAAGTAAATAACTATGATGTCATACAGTAACTTAATTCCCTTCACATTTTCCCGTCATTAATTTCTCTTCATCATATCTCTAGTATACAACGTATGGAAATTCTTTAACATAATAATAAAAACTGTACACTCTATACGTCATTATTTATATGTTGTTCATTCATGCATCCATGTCCTATCTTGACCATTATCCTATATCAATTTTATTAAATATTCATTTTTACTCGTGTCAGTCTACGAAATGGTACGAAACTTTATGCCTCCGTACCTGTTCCTTCAAAATCGTCCAAATACGTTCGCATGTATTATTTTTTTTATTTTTATTATTTTTTTTCAAGTGCGTTCACCCTCGCAAGATATTCATAAATGCTTAGGCAAGTGGTCACATTCCGCTAATCACAGCGTAAATCGAACATCTGAAAACGTGAAACCTCCTGTCCCTCTGATTCAAATTTATAACATATTATAACATATTATGTTGTAGATAAATACATACCGTATGTGCCCATGTACTTCGTGTTGTACTAATAACCATTATAAATATAAAAACACTGTAAGAATTGCAAGTGACTAATGTACTTAATGTAATTGATGTAATGTACTTCAATGAAACTGTAATTAATGATAATAATTTAATATATAATGTAATAATGTACTTTAACCCTAGAACACAAACCCTAGGACCGGGTTACACCGTCACAAACCCTGGGTGAATTTTACCCATTTTCGGAAATTAATATAAAAAGTTCTAATCGTGCTTTATTAAATGTATAGAAATAAATTGAAAACATAACTCTTGTACTTTAATTTCCTGCTATAAGAAGTTAAAAAAACATAAAGTAAGTACTGTGATGGGTAACTTAGATAAACCTTACTCACAATGCTTTAATACTACCTAACCTAACATTAAAATCTACTGTGAAGTTAATACTGCAGCTGCAGAGTTGAGCGTTGGCCTACAGTCACTTGAGTCATGACAGCCTCAGCTGGCGCAGCCACAAGCCTCCTGGATTGCTACGAACTGTAGTGGAGATAGACAAAAACAGGGAAATTTTTGAGAGGCGAAAACTGACTTATGTGCACTAAATATTTTTTGTAGATATTTATTCATCATTTATGAACACTTTTTCATTGCAGACAACTTCAAAGAACATTATAACTTACCTGGTATTATACAC
The DNA here is from genome assembly GCA_023014485.1 of Bathynomus jamesi. Classification (NCBI taxonomy): domain Eukaryota; kingdom Metazoa; phylum Arthropoda; class Malacostraca; order Isopoda; family Cirolanidae; genus Bathynomus; species Bathynomus jamesi. The sequence continues at coordinate 1,741,742 of JAJOZX010000034.1, read as the reverse complement.
AGTCAACACAGACAGGGCAGAAGTGGCGAGGGCACACAGGTCCACGACACTTGCGGCACCTGTGCCGCGTCTTCCTGTCGGACCCCTTAGGGCACATAACGCAGCGCACCAAGGCACCACTACTCTCTGCTACCACCGTGCCTGCCGGGGCTGCAGCAGTGCCAGGTGAAGGGAGGTTGCAGATTGTGCAGATGAGTGTCTTGAGGGGGCGTGACAGGAACGGCGAGTCGAGCCTCTTCTCTGCCCAGGGCGTGATGAGTCCCAGTGCCAATATTTGCATATATTTCCTCCTGATGATCCTGTTGCCACCTGTCCTAATTGCATTTTCATTGTGGATGACCCAGGAGTTGAGTACACAGGTGTTCAGCATCCCATAAAACACACACAGCGGCCATCTCTTGGTCTTGCGTCCACACGAGTAATGGGCACACATCTGGTCGAATGTGTCCACACCACCTTTCGTGTGATTGTAGAACTCGATGATCTCCGGCTTTCCTGTGGGTCCTAGGGCTGGCTGTGTGTGCATAGAAGACAACAGCAAGACGAGCTTCTTCTTGGTCTTGGACTTTGTTGGGATATATGTCACCAGAATCATTTCCTTGGTGAAAAGGAATGCACTTGACCCTAGCCTGCGACTGGCCGTTTCCTTCATCTGCGACGGTATCTACTTTTTATTTCCCCTGACCGTTCCAACAAGGGTCATGCCACAGTCTAAGAGGTCCGTCACTAAGGGCACAGACGTGAACCAGTTGTCTGTGGTTACATTCCTTTGTGTCTGGTGGTATGGCCTGGTCAGCTCCTTGGTGTAGTAATGGCCAAGGTTGATGCCCTGCATGGGTCTTGTCCCATCCTTCCCCAGATAAGGGATCGCACCCACTAAGTACTTGCTATTGCTGTCATTGGCAAGAACAAGCTTGATCCCGTATTTAGCCGGCTTGTTGGGGATGTATATTCGGAAGGGGCACCTTCCTCTGAAACCAAGCAGCTGTTCGTCGACAGTCAGGTTCTCGCTAGGCACGTACATCCTCCCACAATTTCCTATAAAGTTGTTCCAGATCTTCCTAATGGCTGCGAACTTATCTGTCTTCCGCCTCTCCTCCCGTGTGTCAGGGTCATCAAAACGCAGACAATTCAGTAGGAACTCGAATCGACCCTGAGACATGGCCGCACGGTATGTGGCTGCGCCGGTGCAGGGGTTCCACATCTCTGATGTGATAGATGATTGTCCCTCTGGCAGCCACTGAAGATGATAACCCCCAGAAGTGCACGCACCTCGGCTGGTTCTGTTCGAGAGTGTGTTCCAGTCTGCCAGCCGTACTTGGCAGCCTGCAAGTGGATTCGCTTGTTGCTCCATTCAACAATCTCGTCGATGATTTGGTCCTCAAACAGCAACGTGAAGCACTTGATTGGGGTGTCAGCACTCCGTGCCTCCGCTGTTGGCCCTGTGGTCATGCCGGATGGAAGGATGTTCCGTGATGGAGTTCTCATCGACGAACGAGACTGTGGCCGGCAACTCCACCTGAAGCCAGAAGTGCTTGCCAGGGTGCTGGTGTGGAAGTCAACGACTGAGGGAGCATCGTCGTCCTCATCAGGGCGCCTTTTTCTTCCCCTACGAGCAGCCGGAGCATCAGGAGAGGCGGCAGGGGCATCAGGAGAGGCAGCATGGGCATCAGGAGAGCGGCAGGGGCATCAGGAGAGGCGGCAGGGGCATCAGGAGAGGCGGCAGGGGCATCAGGAGAGGCAGTATGGGCATCAGGAGAGCAGCAGACGTAGAGGCACCAGGGTCTGGGTCGAACACATGGCGGCTGGTGATAGGCCTAGCTGTCTCGTGGGGCGAGCGTGGCTTGGCTGGTGTAGACGTGTGCCGTGGTTTTTTCCTACACACGGGTCTGGTCTCCTCATCACTATGACTACTCTCATCATCATTTTCACTTGGTTCAGGTACATATTCTTTGTCAATGTCACTATCATACATGACCTCATATTCTAGGTCATCTTCATTCTCTTCATCATCAGTTTCACTATAATCAGGTAATTCCCCAGTTGTGTTCATAATTCTTTCAAGCTCATCACTTGCGTAATACTTCACCTGTTTATTAGATATGATTCTTGCAATAGTAATAGCACTTTAGTACACCTAGAATGTCATAATCAATGCCTGTAAAGAAAAATAACGTAAATAGCAAACCAGAATATGTACACCACTGCAAACCTTGGGAGATTTCCACCCGCTAATAATTGCACATTGTATCACAAACGTCGGGTGAAAATCACCCAAAATGTACTCTACAGGAAAAATCAAACGAGCGACACTTAAACCACTACCTCTCTCGACCACGGCTAAACACGCACTGCAGCTACTGGGCAAGGCAGGTGGCTGCCACCACTCCCCACAACATGGTCACGTGATCAAAATATTGTGGGGTGATTTTCACCCGAGGTTTGTGTTCTAGGGTTAAATGGAATTGTAATTAACGATACTAAGTGAAATGTGAATTAATCCATAATCGTAATCATAATTGTAATAAACCAAAATTAAAATGTACTCAGTAATGTACTTAAATTGCACTCATGTACTACTCCGAAATTATGTCGCCTTTAGAAATGTATACTCGGCGAAAATACGATTTTTTTTTTTTTTTTAAATTTTTATTTGGAATCTTTCAAAAAAATCTGATCATGTGTTTAAAAGGGGGGAACTTAACCTTCAAACTGCATTCCCTCAAAATTTAGATTATATGTATAAAGCATGTAATTTTAAAAGTCACTTCACTTCTTCTTAAACTTCAATTACTTCGGTCACTTCGATCACTTTACTCCCTTCTTAGCAGCCTCGCTGCGAGGAGGGGGCAGAGGCCCCTTGCCTCCTTAATTTTTAGATTCCGGCCTGAGCCATGGTCGAAAGACGTCGAACCTCTACCTCTGTAAATTCAGAGCACTACCTGTACATTTTTTAGAAGTAAATTACAGTAAGAGAAACTTTTTTTTTCTCCTTCGAGTTGGGCTCTCTTCAGAGAACTTAGTAAATAGAGAAAATAGTTCCCGATAAGTTATAAAAAGAAAATCGGCGAACCGTCCGAGAAAGTATCAGAGTATTATAGAAAGAGAAGAATTAACAGTCTGTCGACCCTATAGCGAGAGAAAAAATTAGAATGTTATAGAAGAAAACCATCGCGAGAAATATCCGTTGCTGCCTCCTAACCAGAACCCCCGTCGACTCCGAACCAACCCAGGGCCATAGACGGAGAGGTTAACATATATATATATATATATATATATATATATATTATATATATAATATATTATTTCACGAAAGGAACATATGAATAGTATTTATGATGAAAATAACCACGAAGGAAAATTAAAACAAGACTTAGTGCTCAAGCGCTTTCATCTACTAACATCCTCAGGGACACTCAATTTTGTATTCCTGAGGATGTCATTAGACGAAAATGCTTGAGCACTATTTCCTGTTTTCATTTTCCTTCGTGGTTGTTTTCATTATATATATATATATATATATACATTATAACTGCAAACACGCAGTATAATTAACGTAAAGAACGACGCTTTGTATAGGAGAATTATCCGCGCAAGATGAGAGCGAAAGAACGAAACAAATGAAAAAATGAGGTACCCACCCGGGGATCGAACCCGGGATCTTCCGATTGCCGGTCAGATATGATAACCACTACACCACAGGCCTCACCCAAACAAATGCCGTAATTCCTCTACATTCTGAGTTCATTCCCATCTTGAAACGGACGTTATGTGCCTTGAAAAGTGGACGCTCAATTCTGCCAATTGAGGTTTAAGTTTTGGTTTTCGGCTAAAAATATAATAGCTACCCCTTTTTCTTTGATGTATTCAATCTGACGTGAAGGCAGCGAGTCTTTTACTTATATTGAGGTTCTAAATGTAGCAGGGCTAGGCTTTAAACCCTAGATCCATGTCCCAAAGCTGGATCCTGTCTGCTTTGCAGATAACTGGTGAGAGAAGCTATATTTATGCGACCTCTTTGCGAGTGACCCGTTGCCCACGTCGGGCTAGCATCATGAAAAAGAAAAACTATGGTATTTGTCATTTACCATTACTTATTCGGACTATAGTGGATTTAATTATCCCAGGAGAGTTCCTTGTTCCATGCACTGTCTGTGTGTATCATATATATATATATATAAAGAACGACGCTTGTGTAGAAGAGCGTTCCGCACAAGATGAGGAGGGAGAACGAGCAAATGAAAAATGGAATACCTTCCAGGAATCGAACCCGGGATCATCCAACTGCCGGTCGTATGTAGGAGAATTACGAGTACTGACTAATCGGGGTCCTTGGTGTAGTGGCTAACATATCCGACCGGGGTTATACGAGGTAGTCTAAGGTTGGCATATGTATTTTGGGGGGCTGTGCGGTAGTCTAAGGAAGGTATGCTCGTATATATTTTACTTTTGGGATAGAACAATTCTTCTTTACATGCATCTGATTATATACGAAGTGTGTGTGTGTGTGTGTGTGTGTGTGTGTGTGTGTGTGTGTGTGTGTGTGCTTTTAATTCGAATAAATAAATACATATATACGTGTGTATGTATATATATTGTCTTCTAAACAAGCCATCTGGCTGGCAGATGGCTGCCTCTACATTCTTGCATGGTCTCCTATCCATTAATATATATATTACATATACACTCCTTCTAAGTCAGCTGGCTGATTAAGCCTTCTAAGCCAGTTGGCTGATTAAGACTTCTAAACCAACTGAGGAGGTCAAGACGCTCCACTGTTTCCACATTCAAGGAAATTTCCTTGATTCAGGAAATTTGGTGCTCTCAAGGAAGGTTTCAAGGAAATGGAAAATTCAGGGGAAATTACAAGGAAATCGGGAGTTAGCCATCACAAACCAATAGTTTTTGAGGTATTCCAAGAAAGGAAATGCCTGAAAAAATAATTCGTCTTGTTAACCAATTAAATTAATATTCAGTCATGTCCACTACTAATTCTGTGATCTGGAATAGTGCAACATCGCGAGTAAAAATGGCCAAGTACTAGATGACGGTAATTTATAAAAATCGATTACATAATTCACTGTTGCTAGATGAAAATGAAAAACAGAAAATAAACAATCGAAATTTCAACATCTGCATTCATACATGTTTACTGTTTGAGTGGATTTCCGGGGTCGATAGTTAAGAAAGTCATAAACTATTGGGAATTAGGTTAGGTTAGAGTTTAGTATGCTTGTTTAGATTTTTAAATAATTGTCCACAGTGGGAGCATACACATGAACAACATAGTTGAAACTAAACAAGCCTAACCAAAGCCAACCTAACCTAACATGGGACTCCTCACATTGTGCAATCCCACACAGGCGCGGACTGGCTCAAACATTTCCACCGGCCAGGTGTCACTGAGAGGGCCCCCATAAAGCTTCAGTAAATTCTGCCCCCAAAAAAGTGTTTATGGATGTTTTAAAAATCTAGTAATTTTGTCATGACCTGTGTAAATCCCCGCGAGTTTTTAATATAATTTTGAACTCCACCAAAATCAAATCTAATTAATACGCAGTCAGGGAATGACGAGGTGTATTTCTGAATACACGAAAGGCCTTGGAACCATTTTTCTTTTTCCTTGTGTGTTTGCATTATTTATATATATATATATATATATATATATATATATATATATATATATATATATATGAAAATTATTTCACGAAAGTAACACGTGAAAAAAAATTATGAGGAATAAAACCACGAAGGGAAAAGAAACAGAGTGGTGCTCAAGCGCTTTCATCTAATGACATCCTCAGGAACACTGGAGTGAAAAGAAAGTTCAGGGCTATATATAGGTTACAAAAAAAATATATAATATATATATATATATTATAGAAATAAAAATTGTGGGAGGAGCAAACACACTTGTACGGAGAACTACCAATTTTAGCACTTTGCCCGAAATTCAACATAAGCTCAAGTTACTTGTTTACAACCAATTTTTTAGAGTTATTGTCTGAATGATACATAGGTCACAAAAGAATAAAGAAATGCAAATAAATCTAATTTTTTTTTTTATCTATTTTTGTTTCCAATTTAGATTTATTTGCATTTCTTTATTCTTTTGAGACCTGTGTATCATTCAGACAATAACTATAAAAAATTGGTTGTAAACAAGCAACTTCAGCTTATGTTGAATTTCGGGCAAAGTGCTAAAATTGGTAGTTCTCCGTACAAATGTGTTTGCTCCTCCCACAATTTTTATTTCTATACTTAATATATATATTAATATTATATATATATATATATAAATATATATATACCTTACCTTACAACCTTACAAAGGTTCCGCGTGATGATTTCTCATTTCGCGAAGGTCAAGCTTGTCGCCCCTCCTCTCGAGTTGGCCTGGTGAAGTAGTGAGTTGGATTCTTGCGCTCTCCACCTCACATAGCCAGGTACGCCCGGCTCATCGGGGATTGTTCTGAGCCAGGCGTCTAGTCTTCTTTTGAAGATTTCCACTGCAACTCACTTCGTGTTTCTTAGGTCTTTGGGCAACTGATTAAACAGTTTTGGTCCTCTCACTACAAAACTATTTTCTTTCAGGGTTAAGGATGTTCCCTGTCTCGCCTTCAATTTGGGAATACGACACAGTCTACCGCTTCTACTTTCCATCGTTGTTTGGGGAGTTATGGGATTCAGAGTAAGATTAGGGACTAGTTTCTCCATTATTTTCCAAGTGTAAATAATGGTGTGTATCTCTCTCTTCTCCTTTCCAGTGAATATAGGTCTAGTTCTCGTAACCTTTCCCAGTAATTTAGTTCTTTGCACCCATTGATCTTGGCTGTGAAGCTTCTTTGGATCCCCTCCAGCTGTCTAATGTCTTTTTTTTTATATGGAGAAGTTAGGACCGAGCAGTATTCTAATTTGGGTATTATCAGGGTTTTCAGTAGAGGAATCATTACATTCCTATCCCTTCGTTTAAAAGTTCTCAATATCTGACCCGTTATTCTCTTTGCTCTGTTTACTGCTATCTTATTTTGTGTTTCAAATTTCGCATCATCTGTCATTACAACCCCTAAATCTTTTGCTCTGGAATTTCTCTGAATTTCCTGTCCATTTGGGGTATAATATTCCATGCACTTTAGGTCTTCTCTTTTTCCGTACCGTAATAGCTGAAATTTCTCGGTGTTAAACTTCATATTGTTGTCTTCAGTCCACTTGTAGATTTTGTTTATGTCGGTTTGTAGAGATCCTATGTCTTCTGGGTTTCTTATTTTCCTACTGATCTTTGTGTCATCCGCAAAGGATGTTACTGTGCTGTCTCTGTTAACGTCCTCATCTATGTCAGTTAGCATGATTATGAAGAGTAGTGGAGCTAATACTGTTCCTTGTGGTACTGAGCTGAGGACCTCTGATTCTGATGAAGATATTCCTTGTACTGTAACGACTTGCCTCCGCTCACTAAGGAAATTATATATCCATTTCCCTACTTTTCCTGTTATTCCCATATATTTCAGTTTATGTATTATGATTCCGTGGTCACACTTGTCGAACGCTTTAGCAAAGTCTGTGTATAGTACATCATAGTTTTCATTACTTTCAAGTGAATCAATAATGTTGTTGTAGTGTTCCATTAGTTGTGATAGGCATGATCTGCCCGATCGAAACCCGTGTTGGTTATCATTGAATTTTTTCTGAGTTTCCAAAAAGTCATAGATTTTCTGTCTAACTATTCTTTCAAATATTTTAGTGAGATGAGATGTAAGCGACACTGGCCTATAGTTTTTGGCCTGGGATCGATCTCCTCCTTTATATATTGGGACTATGTTCGCGCTCTTCAGGATGCCCGGTATTTCTCCCGTGTCTAATGATCGTCTCCATATCCAGTATAGGGGCTCAGCGATTGCATTCTTGCAGTTTTTGATCAGTGTGGCATTCCATTTATCCGGTCCTGCCGCTGAGTGTGTTTTTAGTTTCCCTATGGCTTGTGTAATATCATCCGTCGTAAAGTCGAAATCCGTTATACTTTCCCCTTGTGGTTCTTCTTCAAAGAACGCGTTTCTATCGCAAATCAATTTGTCAGTTTTTGGGATACTGAAAGATGATTCATACTGAGCTTTTAATATTTCAGATACTTCTGTTAGATCATCAGATAAATCACTGTTCTCATTTTTTTAAAGGTCCGATAGTCGCTTGGTTTTCATTACAATATGAAAGTTACTCATGAAAATCATAGAAAACGTTGAAGTAAAAAGAGGCTTTTTTTCAATCCCAAACTAAACTGTCACTTACTTAAACTATTACAGAGGGGCCCATTATCAACAGTAGGCCACAGGCCTTTCTTCTTTTAGTTACGCCTCTGATAATTAATAGTAATATATATATTTATATAGCGCACAATATCAATGAATAACGTTTTCAAAGGAGTTTAGAAAAAAGGTATGAGGAAATTATTGGGGGTGTGGATTGTAAGTTTGGGTATGCAGGTTCTTGGGAGCTAGGCTGAACTGGCTGGGCCCTGCTGGCCTTTATTCAGCTTCTAAGATATTTATGTGTTTAAAGCTTAAAAATATAAAAAATTAACAATTACTTAAATAAAAATTCAGTAAATTATTCACGTTATAAAGACCAAGAGCAAAAAATCGGCGCTCCAGCACAAATGCAACACCGCTTAAAAATATTTACTTTATTTACTTAATTTTATTTTTCGCGCCAAAAATAGTGCCCTAGAGTGCTGATTGGTTATACTAGAAATCTCAGACATGCGTTTGGCAACATAGCGATTTTTAACATATTTAATAAATTAATTTTCAACAAATAAAATAAATATATTATAATAAATTTATTTAAATAAAAATTTATTTAAACGGACATAATTTATCAACGAATAAACTAAAGTTAATAATCCTAAACAATTTAAATATCAATTATTTTACTAGTATTACAAAAAGTGGAAAATTTTTAATGCCGTTTTGTCGCCAACGTACGTTGCCGTGTTGGCACTTTTTTTGACCCATGTGAACACCCCTGAGGTCTTATATAGTAATACGTCGAACAAATTTAGGGCCCACCGGCCACGGGCCAGTGGGCCGCCGGGGCCAGTCCGCGCCTGGTCCCAGAGACTGCACAGGATATGGCAATGTTGATTACTTTATGCTTTCATAAATTTTTGTTAATTTTGGCCCATTTTAATGGCTGCATAATGGTAAGTTAGGTTGCGTTAGGTATAGTTTGTTTATTTTTTAATTTTATCCAAATTTTAATTAAATATGCTATCACTCGGGACTGCACAAAGTCAGGAGTACCCTTAATTTAAGCTTATAACTTGAAAACTATTGTTTTTGTGACATTTGTTAATGAGAAGATTTAATCCAATATCCAGACATCATTGTATCAAAATTTGTCTCAATTTCAAATGGCCTTAATTGCAAATTCCTTTTAATACATGAGGTTGTTTTCTTAACTATATGTGTAATGTGCTGTTATGCTGTTACTTTGTATTTCGTCCAAATAATTACCCCCTGTTAGTTTTTATCCTATCTGCTGTTTGTCAGTGTTGTATTTACCTTAACGCTTTGTATAATACATATATTTTAGTCCCAGGACTACCATGTGTATCATTCTGACATCAATAAAGTTATTATTATTATTATTATTATTATATTATTATTATTATTATTTGTGACAGAAATGTTATCAGACAAGATTATCTTATTTTAGACAAAATAATCAAATAAACATGAAAAACTTCTGAAAAGTCATGTCTGTGTGAAATTCCAAAATTATCATACTTTAGGTGAATTCTAGTATTTTTCCTTTTACATTTGCCATTTAATTTTGTGAATGCTATTCATAATACCAACTTGCTAGAAATTTGGGGAGGAATTTATTCATATCAAAAAATTTAGGAGCTATATGGTGGTGGTTTGAGCATATTGTGTGTATGTGTGTGTACAGCTGTCTTGTACATAGTTGCATAACTACTATTGGTTTATATAAAACAAAGAATAAAACAAAACAAAAAAAAGATAAAACCCAAAAAATGTTTTTACATGCATGCTTTATTTAGTTTGGTTAGATAAAACATTAATATTATTTCAAGGGGGCAGGCCTAGTTTTTTTTTTTAAATAGTGGATGTGCAGCGAGCTCATGGCGCTACTAGTGTTCTGGGTAGCATTGCAGACTTCTTCCCTTAAAAAATTTTAAGATTTGAATAATTTCAAAGATTTTCTTAAGCCATTTGAACATATTCTGACCTAGAGGGAGATTGCAAATTCAGTATCCCTCCCTCTAGATCTGCTCCAGATGTCGCCGACTTGTGGGAGGAGGATAGCTTTATATTTCAGCGTCTTATATTTCAGAGTCAACCCTAAACAAGCCATGTCTGCTATTGCCTAAAATACTGCTAAAATTTTTCCTTAGAAGTTTTAAATTCAAGGAAAATTACAAGGAAATTAATGATGTTTTCAAGGAAATTCAAGGAAATTTGGCAGTCTTGACAAGGAAATCAAATTTCGTCATGTGGAAGCACTGTGACAAGAGCGTCAGTATGCGACGAGACATGCCAGCGAAAAGATCTCCTTCTCTCCTCCTCTCTCCTCTCTCTTAGGTAACCTCCCTAGGTCAGGTTAGGGTACCCCGTTTGGGGTGGGGAGGTCATTCTCCCAGGCCTCCCTTCAGCCCCCTCTACCCCCTTCATACAGCTTGGGGCTAAACCTCTCCCCCTTGGTTGTTGCATGCCCCCTCCTCCCACGGGTGCCAACACCCCCCCCCATGAGTGCCAACCCTCTCTCCCCATGGGTGTCAACCTCCCTTCCCCCCTTACAACATTTGACCAACATTGCAATTGATTTGCACTCGTCCATTTTGCGATCATACTACTGACGAAGATATGCAAGGAACTATCAAATGAAGATGACATAGAAAAATTACAAAATAACATTGAAACGGTGTTCATGTGGGTGGAAGACAACAATATGAAGGTCAACGAAGATAATCCAACTTATAACATATGGTAACAAGGAGTTACAGAATAAAAGGTATGAAAGACACTGCAAGTACAAAGTGCAAAAGACAATGTAAGACAAACATTGCAAGACAAACAGTAAACCCACAAATCAGTGATCTTGGAGTAATAATGTCATCGGATGCAAAATTCAGAGAACATTATAACATTAAAATTACAACAGCTAGAAAATTAATGGGAATCATCCGGAGAAGCTTCCACGGCAGAAAAGCAAACATCATGCTAAGATTATGGAAGAATTTTGTCCTATCACTAATTGAGTATTGCTCAGTACTCACAAGTTCATACAGAAAGCAATACATTATTGCAAACAAAGAAGCCATACAAAGGACCTTTACGTCTAAGATAGAGGAAACGAAAGAGGAAGACTACTGGTGTCGATTACAGTCTGAAACTCTACTCCATGGAAAGAAGACGCAAGCGGTACACAGATTCACTAATTCGTGATGAAAGGAGAATCCAATAACTTGCTCGTGTCGAGAAGCGTCCATAATTATATCAGAAAACCCAACAACGAATTAATCATAACTTTAAACGGTTGAACGACACACAAACAAAACCATTCCGGAAAATGACCTTTCGACAGAGAATTTCATGTCCAATTTTTATAACCTAACCTAACCTAACTTTACCCAATCTAACCTAACTTAATGTAACACTGAAAAACTCGTTGAAAATGTCAAGTCGATGTAAAGTCTGTTAATCGTTGCAAAATTCGTGCCCACTTTTCGCTCACCACATTCCGTCAACGGAACATTGTATGCGCAAATTTTTCAGGGTTAGATTAAGTTAAGTTAAGTTAGGTTGGGTCATTAATGGAATCCGCAGTCGACGAAATGTATACATACTGTAGGTCAAAATAAATTTTAAATACTTCGAACGAAACATTTAATTAATTAAGCCATTTGAAATTCTTAACAGAATCTCAGTTCATAAATTTGTTTGCTTGGCCTTAGAAATAAAACATTTCGTGTAGTTAAGATTTTTTCTTAATTTTTCATCTTTAATAAAGGCAACAGTAACACACTGAAAATCTAAAAGCATTTTACCTCATAATACAAAAAATAATTAAAAAAATATAAAACATTATATCAATAATATTAACAACATTTATAACAAAAATAATTAAACTAACATTCTAAGGGATTATGGTAACAAGGTTTATACAATGAAAAAAAAATTATATATATATAATATATATATATATATATATATATATAAAGAAAACAACAAGTATACCTGAACTTCAGACACGTTATAACACGTCAGCAATAATAAACTACAATATATTAAACTATAAAATGAGTTGCAACGCTTGAACAAAAACATAAAAAGGCGCTATAAAATAAAATAGAAAATAACAATTCTGTTTTGAAGATTTTCATCATTTTCAGAGTTCACGACATATATATATATATATATATATATATATATATAAAATGTTCTCCTACGAACTTCTTTAAATTAAAAAAAACAGTCGATTAAACTATTTCACGATTGCGGTGCAATTCAGAGGTAAAAAAAAAAAAGCTCTCTTTCACCCACTTCTGCAGGATGCGAAATATCAAGGGCCACCACGCAATCTCCTCGTGTGTTTTCGTGTTTCCTTTGGACATGAAATGACTTCTAAGAAGCATTTTCTCTTATTATTTCCACGACGCGCGTTTTTTATTTATGCTTTGGCGAATTCCTTTAAAAATAGCGGTGATTTCGTCATTCTTTAATAGTTTGTCACGTGCAGTCTTTTTACAAGATTTGTTTTCCTGGTTGCAGTAATGCAATCGGAGGCTTCGGTTACACATACATCTCTTAATCGTACTCATTTTATAAAGGCACACTTTTATTTATCGAAACACAGTTAATAAAAAGTATAAATTTAATTTCAAAAATTATATATATATATATAGATATATATATATATATATATATAATATATATATATATATATATATATATCTATATATAATATATATAATATATATATATATATATATATATATATATATATATATATATATAATATATATAATATATATTATATATATATATATATATATATATATATATATATATTATATATATATATATATATATATATATATATATATATATATATTATTATATATATATATATATATATATATATATATATATATATTATATAATATATATAATATATATATATTAATATATATATATAATATATATATATATATATATATATATATATATATATATATATATATATATATATAATATATATATATATATATATATATATATATATATATATCGTGCGTTCGAAAAGTCTCTCCGTAGTGCTATGTTAAACTCAGGAAAAACTACAATGTTTTCATTGAACCATGATTTAGTAATTTATTACGTAACCTTTTGATTTTAGAGCATGTGTTGAAAGTGTTTTCCACCATTTTGCAGGCACAGAGCAACTCGTCTACACTTGTTGTCAAACACTTTTTTTAAAGTGTTGGTTGACTGCGGAGAGACTTTTCGAACGCACTGTGTGTATATATATATCCCTGCAGCATGACTATAAAGAGCACATACAAAATACTGAAATATATATGGGTTCACGTGAGAAACCACAAAACTTGGAAAATATAGTTTATATAAACCCACGAAGCATCTTTTCACCTATGTGAGCTTCGTGGGTTTATATAAAGTATATTTATATACGAAACTCACATAGCTGAAAAGATGTTTCGTACTGTAGTGCTCGAAATGCATCATCTTTTAGGCGTGGTCGAGTGATTGGACAGTCAAACTGGTCGCAATGAGAGAGAGAGAGAGAGAGAGAGAGAGAGAAACTGCTCAAAATATCGGACTTTCACATACAGCATTTCATAATATTATTGCAGGACGTCGCGATATAAAAAGAAAGAAAAAACGTGGGAGTCGAGGAAGACCGTCAGTTATTAAAAAAAAAAACGTAAATACCCTTGTTAGTCAAGTGAGGTCCAATTCATCCGTAAGGTTTAATGACATCGCCAGTGCTGATTCTCAGCAGTATCTCCATAAACTCGGATACAATGGACGCGTGACCCGTCGAAAACTTTTGCTTACAAAGTAAATGTCAAACGCAGATTCGAAATGCGATAAGGAAATTTTTCACGAGCCTCATGAAATTTGGAAGTCGATTCTTTCTTCAGACGAATCTCCGTTCTATCACTATACGTCAAATGAACACGCACGCATGAGTGTATAAAGAAAATTATATTAATCCTACGAAGCGTTCTTCTTACAGCCCACAGTATAACGTGGAGGTTTTATTATCATACTATATCTGGTGTGGGCAGCAATATGGGATGCTGGAAAGACGGACATGTCACTCCCCGAAGGGGAAATCCTTATATATTCCGTATATTTCCCGAATTCCAGGAAATATATGTATTTTTTGAGAACCATCGTCTTCCCTTGTTTCAACAAATTAACGAAAACCCCGGTTTAATACAGTCGTGTTGCAAAAACACTGTGCAATTTGCCCCGCTTCACAATACACAACTCAATGTGACAGAGGCAAAAAGGGTTAGATATTTTTCCTCAAATTCTGAGAAGGCAAGATATCAATTTTACTGAGTACATCTACATGGGAGCATCTCGCCAATTGCAGAAAACAAGGCCTTCTACTATATCTCTATTAAAAATAGTGATATTGATTGGACTTATGCAAAATTTGAGCCATAGCGTCATCCAAATCTCATCATCGATGTCAGTGCCCAAGATCTTTGTGAAACATAGAAATGCTACAAATATAGTCACGTTAAAAGTAGGATTTTATATTTTTTTTGGTGCTCATTTTATTCCTGCAGGGTTCTGTATATGAAAATATTAAATGAGATAGATATGAATGCAGTTGACCGTAACTCAACCTAACCTAAGCTATATAACCTTTTTTATGCAGGAAGGAGGGGCCAAGGACGAACGCCCACAAAAACGCATCCTCCATAAAAGGAGAGAGCCGAAATCAAGGTCTCCGAGGCTCAACAATGCCATTTTTTTTCTATATATAAATTTTTAAAAGATTGTGTAGTGTGTAAGATGCGTGTACTCGTACGTGTAGTAAGGAATAGAAGGAGAACCGCGTGTTTAAGAGCATGTTGGACTGCTCACAGGGTAGATGAGACGCGGAAAAAGATCAGCTAAGGAGGACAGTGACGGGAGAAATGGGAGTTCCAGCACTCTCTGTCTCCCGTCTAACGTACCTCCAACCACCGGAGTGCTTCCCTGGTCGATTGGTGTCTACAATCGCTTCCTTTAATGACCGAAATCTGTTTTGCGCCAATCAATTTAGTTCAGCGTTTCTATTATATTTTATAAAATAAAAACGTGCAGAAAAATAAAAAAATCAACAATAGAAAACATAACAAAATAAATTGACTTAGAATTATCTAAGAATTTAAAAAACAAAAAAAGCATAAAAAGTTTAGTTTTAAAATACATAAACAAAGTTTCCGCGAGACATTTTGTAGAATCTGTTAGCTACAACATCACAATTAACTCTACTTTAACTTTTTACGTGTAGCTATCTATCGCGTTTCCATTTCACGCAAGAAAACTCACACACCCTCTTTCAATCGCCAATTTCTACATAATTTTTACTCACTAGAACCATTTGTTTCGCTTAACTTGAGTTATAATCTTTTTCTAAACGTGGCTAATATTTTCGTTACTTTAACGACGTAACCACTGTCTCTGGTGACGTTATACGACGTTGTGTATATAATTCCGTCGGGCAAGTAAACGGAATAGGAACCAAAAACATTCCCTTGATCGTCCATCATTTCCGCTTTGTTTTGGAAGTTCATCGTCTCAGGATCTTTGATTTCGTACCCGTAGTTGTAAGGAATCACAATCTGAAAATCGGGCAGATAAGTTCGAAGTCAGTTCAATGATATACCTCGTAAAATCACTACAAAAATTAATGAGGGTGGAAAAATGACACTTCATTTTCTTCATCGCAATTAATTTTCATAATTTTTTTATTTCGTTATTTTGCCATTTCGGGAAAAAAAAAAAAAAAAAAAAATTTATATATATACAGGGTGGGCCGTAAGTTTCCATACATAGGAAAATTTAAACGTTTGTTTTTATGTTTCAGATACCCTAAGAATATGCGTTTGTAAGATCTTGTTTACTGATGAAGCAAATTTTTACGTCAATGGAGAGGTTAATCGGCAAAACATACGTTATTGGAGTAATGCTAACCCTAACTGGCTGAGTCCGACGAAGATGCAAGGTGCCGGTAAAGTGATGGTGTGGGCCGGGATATGGGGTGACAGAATTATTGGACCAATTTTTGTCAGTGGAAATCTTAATGCCGAAAGGTATCTTAACATGTTGCAAGAAGAGATTTTCCCATCCCTGCTAAACGAGGAAGGTAACTTCCCAGTTTACTTCCAGCAAGATGGAGCTCCACCTCATTATGGTCTTCACGTGCGTCGGTATTTGGATCAGCAGCAGTTTCCGGATGCTTGGATTGGTCGGCGTGGTCCTGTGGAGTGGCCTCCCAGATCCCCAGATCTCACCCCCTTGATTTCTATCTTTGGGGGCACTTGAAGGCCATGGTGTATCAGGAAAAGATACGAGACATAAATCATCTAAAGGAACGTATCACCAACGCCATTACAAGCATAACGTCAACTGTGCTAATGCGTGTTCATCAACAGTGGGGAACACGTATTGAAATGTGTTTTCAAAACAATGGCAACCATGTAGAGCATATTATATAAATAAAAATGGTTGTCCATAAAAAAATGTTTATTTTTCCTATGTATGGAAACTTACGGCCCACCCTGTACAATATATATATATATATATATATATATATATATATATATATATATATATAAGTCCGGAAATGTCCCAATAAAAATTCGGGCGGATGCGAGAGAAGAGGAAATAACGAATAACAATATAATACGGAATGAAGACATAAAACAAAGAAAAGAGATAAGTAAAAGTTGTGATGTAGTAAAACTGCCGAACGAGGAAAATGATAAAAACAGCCGAAGAAAAATAATGATAACAAAATTAAAAACAGAAAATAATCAGATAACAAGAAATAGAAGCGTAGAAAATACAGTGTGTAAATACTACGCAAAAGGGTACTGCAGATATAGGGATGGGCAATGCATCTATGCACGTCCCACTTTATGTAACACACATTACACAAGAGGATATTGCAAATTTGAAAAAAGTGCAAGTTCCACCATCTTACTGTTTGCAACACCTATGCAAGATATGGGAGGTGCAAATACGGACAAAAATGCCGTTACCACCATCCTCAAAGGAACCCGACAGGTGAGCAGACGAAACCAGCAACGAAGAGGGCTACCAATTTTTTAGATATAGCCCACACAATTCAACTATTGAATACTATCCAACAAATACAAAGGCAACTGACAAATACAGGGATCCGAGAGCCCTACAGAAGGCATACAGAAAGACATTACATGCGATATCGGGACAACGGTTATCGAAACAGATAAAGAGAGGAAAATTCTCGGAGGATCACAAGGCAACGAAACCGGCACCACCATTGGAAAATGAATCGGAAACACAAGTATGTAAAAACGAAAGGGAAAAAATAAAAATAATCCTAGCCAACATTCAGGGCCTTAAATCAAACTATTCCCCGGACAAAGTTTTATACCTGAAACGACTTATTCAAGAAACCGGAGCAGATTTTGCATGCCTCACGGAAACCCATCTAAAGGACTGCCAGGCGAACTGTGAAAACTGTGAGTTCTGTATTGACAAAAAAGAAATACAAATTGACAACTATAACATCCCCCGAGCCGACAGAACAGTGAGACGCACAGGAGGATGTGCTATTTACACACGCGAAAGGGATATGGCAGAAATGACTATAAGTACCTCAAACAGCTACGTAGAATGTGTAGCAGCAAAAGTTGAAAAATCAATTATGGTACTAATTGTAATGTGCAGACCCACGAACAAATCAACCTCAAAATTCTCAGATTCCATTACAGAGGTAAGAAACTGGGTAAAAGATCTACATTCTCCAACCCCAAATATTTTTCTCTGTGGTGATTTTAATTTTCCATTCCTGAAATATAAAAGGATAGGAAAAAATATATGTATACGCCAGGAGAAGGGGGGCACACGGGAAGACCAGGAGCAAGTAAAAATGCTACTAGTTCTAACTGATGAATTTATGTTAACACAAGAAATAACAGAAAACACAAGAAAAACAACTGCCTAGATTTGGTATTCACAAACAACAGCAACCTAATTGATAACGTAGAAATATCCCCAACTATAATATCGGATCCAACATTATTGAAATAACAACCAATATAAAAGCAACAGGAAAGGAAAAGACACGAACAACAGAAAGAAGCAAATTTGAAATTTTTAATTTTCACTCCAAAGCTATAAACTGGGAAGATGTTGCATCCAGCATGGAAGTAATAGATTGGAAAACCATCTTCAAGGCCAAGACAACTGAAGAGATGCTAATGACCTTAGAGGAGAAGACGCTGAAAATTGTGGAAAGATATGTCCCAAAAAATACAACAAAAAGGAAAGAGAAGCAGGTTCGAGAGACAAAAGAGGTCATTGTTCCGAAAGAGAAAAAGAGTGACTACAAAATTAAGTAACTGTAAAGATAACAACATCAGAAAAATATTAAATGATAAACTGCAGAGTATCGATTGCGTCATATAGAAACTAATTGAGAAGCATGCAAAAAAAGAAGACGAAGCTATGAAGCGAAAAAGGTTAACTCAAAGTACTTCTATAATTTTGCAAAAAGGAAGTCGAAAAACCGCACGCCTATTGGATCTTTGAAAAACGAAGACAATGCTTTATCTGATGATCTAACAGAAGTGTCTGAAATATTAAGAGCTCAGTACGAATCATCTTTCAGTATCCCAAAAACTGACAAACTGATATGCGATAGAAACGCGTTCTTTGAAGAACTACAAGGGGAAAGTATGACGGACTTCGATTTCACGACAGATAATATTACACAAGCTATAGGGAAACTAAAAACACACTCAGCGGCAGGACCGGACAAATGGAATGCCACACTGATCAAAAACTGCAAGAATACAATCGCTGAGCCCCTATATTGGATATGGAGATGGAAGAAATACTGGACATCCTGAAGAGCGCGAACATAGTCCCAATATATAAAGGAGGAGATCGATCCGAGACCAAAAACTATAGGACAGTGTCGCTTACATCTCATCTCACTAAAATATTTGAAAGAATAGTTAGACAGAAAATCTATGACTTTTTGGAAACTCAGAAAAAATTCAATGATAACCAACATGGATTTCGGTCAGACAGATCATGTCTATCACAACTAATGGAACACTACAACAACATTGTTGATGCACTGTAAAGTACTGAAAACTATGATGTAATATACACAGACTTTGTCAAAGCGTTCGACAAGTATGACCATGGAATCATAAGACATAAACTGAAATATATGGGAATAACAGGAGAAGTAGGGAAATGGATATATAATTTCATTAATGAGCGGCGGCAAGTCGTTACAGTACAAGAATATCTTCATCAGAATCAGGGATCCTCAGCTCAGCACCACAAGGAACAGTATTAGTTCCACTACTCCTCATAATCATGCTAACTGACATAGATGAGGACGTTACCAAAGACAGTACAGTAACATCCTTTGCCGATGACACAAAGATCAGTAGAAAAATAAGAAACCCAGAGGATAAAGGATCGCTACAAACAGACATGAACAGAGTCTACAAGTGGACGGAAGACAACAATATGAAGTTTAACACTGAGAAATTTCAGCTGTTACGGTACGAAAAAAGGGAAGACCTAAAATCTATAGAATATTATACTCAAAATGGACAGGAAATTCAGAGAAACTCTAGAGCAAAAGATTTAGGAGTTCTAATGACTGACGATGCGAAATTTGAAACACAAAATAAGATAGAAGTAAACAGAGCAAAGAGAATAACTGGGGAGATGCTGAGAACCTTTAAAGTTTTAAACGAAGGGATAGGAATATAATGAGTCCTCTACTGAAAACTCTGATCATACCCAAATTGGAATATGCTCGGTCCTAACATGCCCATATAAAAAAGAAGACATTAGAGAGCTAGAAGAGATTCAGAGAAGCTTCACAGCCAAGATCAATGGGTGCAAAAACTGAATTACTGGGAAAGGTTACGCGAATTAAAGCTATATTCACTGGAAAGGAGAAGAGAGAGAGACACCATTATTTACACTTGGAAAATAATGGAGAAACTAGTCCCTAATCTTATTCTGAACCCTATAACTCCCCAAACAATACTGGAAAATATAAAAGGAAGACTGTGTCGTGTTCCCAAATTAAAGACTAGACAGGGAACATCCTTAACTCTGAAAGAAAATAGTTTTGTTGTGAGAGGACCAAGACGGTTTAATCAGCTGCCCAAAGACCTAAGGAACACGAATGGTGTTGCAGTGGACATCTTCAAAAGAAGATTAGACGCCTGGCTCAGAACAATCCCCTATGAGCCGGGCGTACCTGGCTATGTGAAGTAGAGAGTACAAGAAACCAACTCACTACTTCACCAGGCCAACTCGAGAGGAGGGGCGACAAACTTGACCTTCTTGAAATGAGGAATCATCGCACGGAACATATGAAAGGTTGAAAGGTATATACAGTATATGTATATTATATATATATATATATATATATATATATACACCAGGTGTCCCCCCCCCCCAAAAAAAAATGCCCCTATTTATAAATAAATGCTTTAACGTCATTTTTTCTAATAAAATATTCACCCTTACACAAATATTTTAAATAATTCTTGGAAATAGCTCAGTTGGGATGTTGTTGATTACCTCATAGACCTTGCTCTTTAGGTCTTCAAGAGTCTTAGGCTTGGTAGAATAAATACTGTCTTTGAAAATTAAAACACCCCTTCTAATTTCAATTCCTGGGAAAAATGTTGATGCGGTATTTAAACTCACCCTTTTGCCGACGTAGAGAGAGTAGCCGTCCAAAAGACCTCTCTGCGGAGCACTTAAAGCAAAGCCAAAAATGCATATAGCAATTAACACCTGGAAAAAAATTTAATTATTATATAACTAAGTATATATATGAAAGTAAATTTCAGTTATAGTATTCCATTCCTATTCCCATTCCTATTCCAATTCATTCAAAATCTAAATCTAAATCCGAGTCTAATCTCCAACCAACCCGAAGATAAACATTTAAACGAAGGAAATATTATATTTTGATGTAATAAGCAAATAAGCTAAATTTACTATTTTTAATGCCAGTAATGAAATTAAAGCAACTAAATTAAAAATAACAATCACACACACACACACACACACACATACATATATATGTGATTGTTATTTTTAATTTAGTTGCTTTAATTTCATTACTGGCATTAAAAATAGTAAATTTAGCTTAATCGCTTATTACATCAAAATATAATATTTCCTTCATTTAAATGTTTATCTTCGGGTTGGTTGGAGATTAGACTCGGATTTAGATTTAGATTTTGAATGAATTGGAATAGGAATATATATATATATATATATATATATAATATATATAAGCAAACAACCACAGGGAAAAGGAAACACAAAGTCCGAGCGCTTTCGTGATATATTCACATTATCAAGGAGGAATGTGAATATATCACGAAAGCGCTCGGACTTTGTGTTTCCTTTTCCCTGTGGTTGTTTGCTTATTAATAAGGTCACGTGTTATTTGTGATTTTAGTGCATATATATATATATATATATATATATATGAATAGAAACGACATAAGTATTAAGGAACGTTTCCGCACACGAGGAGGAGAGATAACGAAATAACGTCCTTAATACTTATGTCGTTTCTATTCATTTATATACTGCGCGGTCATTGCAGTTATTTGCATATATATATATATATATATATATATATATGTGTGTGTGTGTGTGTGGTGTGTGTTCACTGTTCAACTTCAAAATCATTCATTCACCCTTTTTAGATTTCCAAATTGTATATCTATAAGACCATTTTTATTCCCACTTCATTTTCTTTGTGCAACTTGAGATCTTTGAACTAAAAATAGACCCCTTTCGTCACAGGCTTTTTTTTCTGTTCCTTTCCTTCTCTTGATACTCGAAACTCTCGCGCACAAATAACGACTTTTTATATAGTTTACATTCTCCAAACATAAACTTTTCTCTCAGCGTCTAAACGCACCTCAGTTTTGAATTGAGGACCTAAATATGTCTGAATCACGACAAAACCGGCATTCTCTGTCATTTGAGTGAATTTACGTTTCTTCAGCGAACAGTAATACTGTATGTTTTTAATATCTAAAGGGTGAAATTTCATAAGCACTTTTTTTTTTTACTGTATAAGAGATAAAGGTTACGAAAATACATAGGGAGATAGATCTTTTGTCCAGTTAGAAAATATTCGTGATTAAACTGTGCATAAGGATGTCAACATTTAAATCTTCGATATTTAAAGATTAAACAAAGTCTTGAAAAGTCTCATGCGTGCAAGGTTTGGTGCGATCAATAAAAGAAATATATAAAAATCTGTCTTTTTCGCAATTTGTTCGTGAATGTATGAAAGAAAATAGCTTTTCTTCTTTATCTGCAAGGAATGGCTCCTCTACATGCATATACTGTTTTTGCTATACGCGTTTAATACTAAATATGAAATTACTATATATATATATATATATATATATATATATATATATATATATATATATATATATATATATATATATATGGGATTGAACTCAGAATGGTCCCCTGAGGTTTTTTCTTGATACACACAGACCGTGCATGGAACAAGGAACTCTTCTGGGAAAATTAAATCCACTATAGTTCGAATAAGTAATGGTAAATGACAAACACTATAGTTTTTTCTTTTTCATGATTTTAGCCCAACGTGGGCAACGGGTCATTCGCAAAGAGACCCAAAAATGTAGCTTCCCTCACCAGCTATCTGCAAAGCAGATAGGATCCAGCTTTGGGACTATATCCTGTCCCAAAGCTGGATCCTATCTGCTTTGCAGATAGCTGGTAAGGGAAGCTATGTTTTTGGGGCCTCTTTGCGAATGACACGTTGCCCACGTCCGGCTAACATCATGAAAAAGGAAAACCTAGAGTGTTTGTCATTTACCATTACTTATTCGAACTATAGTGGATTTAATTTTCCCAGAAGAGTTCCTTGTTCCATGCACGGTCTGTGTGTATCATATATATATATATATATATAATGCACTAGAATCACAAAATAACACGTGACCTTATTAATAAGCAAACAACCACAAGGAAAAGGAAACACAAAGTCCGAGCGCTTTCGTGATATATTCACATTATCAAGGAGGAACAGAAAATAGACGGAGATTACAAAGTATTTGAGTTAAATAGACAAGCAAAAAATTCACAATTGGCACCTCAAATTAAAGGCCTTAAAGCCCTCTAAAGATTTTTTCAAATTGATAACATAATCTGTAGGCAGCTAAATAACTGAATATAAAAAAATATATACTGTATAGATGAAATTAGACAAAAAGCAAACCAATACAGAGAACAAAAATTATTATAATGGTTATTAACACTAATATTTAATTAAAACAGGCAATTAATAGGCAAGAATTTAATGAAAAACAAATAGATGACGTAGATAACCAATTTCCTTTTCCTTGTGGTTGTTTGCTATATATATTATATATATATATATATAGAGAGAGAGAGAGAGAGAGAGAGAGAGAGAGTTTCAGAAATGACTGTCACAATTTTGCAATACAATCAATATAAATTGCAGTTCAGCATTCTTTTTTATAAATATAACAGTAGTACTGTAATTTTTAATTCCTTAAGTAAAACTGACAAATGGATAGGCTTTCCATACCTTCTTCATACGAGTGTCAGCAATATAAAGTCTAAACCAAAGGTAGCGATTGACAAACACGGCAATTTTAGAATTTAAATCCTCAAAACAAAAAAAAAAAGGTCACCCTGTTACCATAGAAGCCAATGTGTACGTTTCAAAGGAAACGATTTAATTGGAAGCGTATGTAAAGAAACACTACATACATACAGTGTGACAATTACGTTTTTAAGTTAAAAAAACATTGACCGTTAGTAATAATAATAATAATAATAATAATAATAATAATAATTATGCACCGTTTCTTAAAATACGCTTCCAAAATTAGTGATTTCCTTCGAAACTGGATATTGGTTTTCATGGAAACAGGGCAACGTTGAAGAACTTAAATCTATTAAATTGTTATGCCTTTGTCTTTCATTCACTAAAAGAACAGAACTTATGGCGGTGTAGTGGTCAGCGTCGCTGACTACGAATCCATTGGCCCCGGAATCTAG
Source organism: Bathynomus jamesi (assembly GCA_023014485.1). Lineage (NCBI taxonomy): Eukaryota > Metazoa > Arthropoda > Malacostraca > Isopoda > Cirolanidae > Bathynomus > Bathynomus jamesi. Next base: position 1,717,347 of record JAJOZX010000034.1, on the reverse strand, counting down.
ACCCGGTGGCGGCAGGCGGCGCGCAGCAAAACCCAGATGTTCTTCCTTCCACACAAAGAAATTGGTTGGCAGATAAATGGGTACCCTGAGTAGCCTAGTAGTAAAGACGCTGGGCTGCTTGTGGGGCGTGGTTCCGATTCCACGTTAAATTGTAGGTCTAAGGTAGAGTGACAAGTTTGACCTTCGTCAGAATGAATAATTCGAGGGGGAAACAAAACCAAGATTAACCAAGGTTATACATATATATAAAACGATTTCAACCAATACTCAGGACAGAGTATGTTTCACAAAACATGGCTCCACTCACACACCCACTAATGGCATGTCCAGTTTATATATATAACCTTACCTTACAACCTTACAAAGGTTCCGCGCGATGATTTCTCATTTCGCGAAGGTCAAGCTTGTCGCCCCTCCTCTCGAGTTGGCCTGGTGAAGTAGTGAGTTGGATTCTTGCGCTCTCCACCTCACATAGCCAGGTACGCCCGGCTCATCGGGGATTGTTCTGAGCCAGGCGTCTAGTCTTCTTTTGAAGATTTCCACTGCAACTCCCTTCGTGTTTCTTAGGTCTTTGGGCAACTGATTAAACAGTTTTGGTCCTCTCACTACAAAACTATTTTCTTTCAGGGTTAAGGATGTTCCCTGTCTCGCTTCAATTTGGGAATACGACACAGTCTACCGCTTCTACTTTCCATCGTTGTTTGGGGAGTTATGGGATTCAGAGTAAGATTAGGGACTAGTTTCTCCATTATTTTCCAAGTGTAAATAATGGTGTATCTCTCTCTTCTCCTTTCCAGTGAATATAGGTCTAGTTCTCGTAACCTTTCCCAGTAATTTAGTTCTTTGCACCCATTGATCTTGGCTGTGAAGCTTCTTTGGATCCCCTCCTGCTGTCTAATGTCTTCTTTTTATATGGGGAAGTTAGGACCGAGCAGTATTCTAATTTGGGTATGATCAGGGTTTTCAGTAGAGGAATCATTACATTCCTATCCCTTCGTTTAAAGGTTCTCAATATCTGACCCGTTATTCTCTTTGCTCTGTTTACCGCTATCTTATTTTGTGTTTCAAATTTCGCATCATCTGTCATTACAACCCCTAAATCTTTTGCTCTGGAATTTCTCTGAATTTCCTGTCCATTTGGGGTATAATATTCCATGCACTTTAGGTCTTCTCTTTTTCCGTACCGTAATAGCTGAAATTTCTCGGTGTTAAACTTCATATTGTTGTCTTCAGTCCACTTGTAGATTTTGTTTTTGTCGGTTTGTAGAGATCCTATGTTTTCTGGGTTTCTTATTTTTCTACTGATCTTTGTTTTCATCCGCAAAGGATGTTACTGTGCTGTCTCTGGTAACGTCCTCATCTATGTCAGTTAGCATGATTATGAAGAGTAGTGGAGCTAATACTGTTCCTTGTGGTACTGAGCTGAGGACCTCTGATTCTGATGAAGATACTCCTTGTACTGTAACGACTTGCCTCCGCTCACTAAGGAAATTATATATCCATTTCCCTACTTTTCCTGTTATTCCTATATATTTCAGTTTATGTATTATGATTCCGTGGTCACACTTGTCGAACGCTTTAGCAAAGTCTGGTATAGTACATCATAGTTTTCATTACTTTCAAGTGAATCATAATGTTGTTGTAGTGTTCCATTAGTTGTGATAGGCATGATCTGCCTGATCGAAACCCGTGTTGGTTATCATTGAATTTTTTCTGAGTTTCCAAAAAGTCATAGATTTTCTGTCTAACTATTCTTTCAAATATTTTAGTGAGATGTGATGTAAGCGACACTGCCTATAGTTTTTGGCCTGGGATCGATCTCCTCCTTTATATATTGGGACTATGTTCGCGCTCTTCAGGATGCCCGGTATTTCTCCCGTGTCTAATGATCGTCTCCATATCCAGTATAGGGGCTCAGCGATTGCATTCTTGCAGTTTTTGATCAGTGTGGCATTCCATTTATCCGGTCCTGCCGCTGAGTGTGTTTTTTTTCCCTATGGCTTGTGTAATATCATCCGTCGTAAAGTCGAAATCCGTTATACTTTCCCCTTGTGGTTCTTCTTCAAAGAACGCGTTTCTATCGCAAATCAATTTGTCAGTTTTTGGGATACTGAAAGATGATTCATACTGAGCTTTTAATATTTCAGATACTTCTGTTAGATCATCAGATAAATCACTGTTCTCATTTTTTAAAGGTCCGATAGTCGCTTGGTTTTTCGACTTTCTTTTTGCGAAATTATAGAAGTACTTTGAGTTAACCTTTATCGCTTCTATAGCGTCATCTTCTTTTTCTGTATGCTTCTCGATTTGTTCCTGTATGACGACATCGATACTTTGTAGTTTATCATTTAATATTTTTCTGATGTTGTTATCTTTACAATTACTTAATTTTGCAGTCACTCTTTTTCTCTTTCGGAACAATGCCCTCTTTTGTCTTTCGAACCTGCTTTTCTTTCCTCTTTGTTGTATCTTTGGGACATGTTTTTCCACAATTTCTAACGTCTTCTCCTCTAACGTCATTAGCATCTCTTCCGTTGTCTTGGCCTCGAAAATGGTTTTCCAATCTATTACTTCCATGCTGGATGTCACATCTTCCCAGTTTATAGCTTTGGAGTGAAAATTAAAAATTTCGAATTTGCTTCGTTCTGTTGTGCGTGTTCTTTCCTTTCCTGTTGCCTTTATATTAGTTGTTATTTCAATGATATTGTGGTCTGATATCATAGTTGGGGAGATTTCTACATTATCAATTAGATTACTGCTGTTTGTGAATACCAAATCTAGGCAGTTGTTTTTTCTTGTGTTTTCTGTTATTTCTTGCGTTAACATAAATTCATCAGAAAGCTAGTAGCATTTTTACCTGCTCCTGGTCTTCTCGTGTGCCCCCCTTGTCCTGGTGGATACATATATTTTTTCCTATCCTTTTATATTTCATGAATTGGAAATTATATATATATATATATATATATTAGTGATGCACCGATACCTCAATTTTGCCGATACCGATTAATCGGCCGATACCAATTTGCCGATACCGATTAATCGGCATCAATTTAGAAAAATTATAAGTATAACCCAATGTAATGTATATTAATTAATATTATATTATTTATTATTTACTTTTATTTACTATAATAAAAACTTATTACTTAATTAGCGATGTGAGCTTGTTTTTTGTTTTTTAATAAAAGTTTTTTATTGATACTCCAAAATATTATTCACTGAGAATATTCGAGAATTTTCTTTTTTCTTAGTTTTAAGAGAGTTTTAGATTGTTTTACAGCTTTTTATAGAATTCTAGAATATTTCAGAACCTTATGGAACTTTCTAGAATGTCTTAGAATATTCTAGACGATTCCAGAACATTCTGGAATACTCCGGATTTGGGAGAAAATAGTACCTATATAAAGGATGGCAAATTATTTCCTTGGTTAGTTGTGGTTGTGTATAGCAAAAGCAAGTATCTACATGTGATTGTGATATTGTCTGTTGAGCCTTTTATGGTAGGCCAGGTAGTTCTTTTTGAAGTATTTTTTTTTCCATTTTGGATAATAATTTGAATAACAAATTGAAAGTGTTATTAAACTGGTTTTCTTAAGCTTAGCATTATTTATAACTGCTTGATCAGCTTGAATCATTCAAAATTATTTCAAATTTGTTTTTAAATTTATACATTTAAGATTGAATATTAGTATTGTTTTTTTAATATTATTTGGTTATTTACAACAAAAATATAGTTGGTTATTTACAACAAAAATATAGTACCCTATTTTATAACATTATAGCAAATAGAGCAAGCATCTACACATGATTTTCTTGTTCCTTAAGGGAACAGGGAAACCTTGATAAGGTAGGGGAAATTTACGTTAGGTATAATAAAAAGTCCATACATAGCCTACATACATACAAATCCATACATACATACTGGTATAGATACTAAAATACATACTATTGCAGTTACTTAAATAATTACTAATATAGTTACTAAAATACATACTGATATAGTTACTAAAATATATTTTGATATACCGTAGTTACTAAAATACCGTACATACTGATATAGCTGTGTGAGTTAGTGATATGTGTTATGTGGAATTGGCAATCTAGTTCTTATAATGGCAGTTGTGATTGTGGTATGATATAATTGGGTGTTTTCCGGTTTGTCTTTTATATTTCAATATACATATCGCTACGGTTTTACCTGTAACTGTATAACGGGAACCATAACAATAGCTAATAAATACGTTCTGATATATAGTTACTAAAATACAGTACTAATATAAATTAGTTAGTTTATTTATTTCTTCACTCATCCTATCATTCACTTCTGACTTAGAATTTCTCCATTTTGACAGGAACTGAAGTTAAGTTGTATCAGAATAGTTGAAAACCCCCTCAAATATTCTATAAAAGAAAATTATCAAAAATTCTCGGTTCAGAGAATATTCTCCTAAAGATTATTCCCGAGAATTTTACAACACTAATATGAGCTATGTCTAAATCTTCCAAAACCAGCCCAATTTGGGATTTTTTTGCCATCTGTTCAGAAGATAATAGCAAAGCAAAGTGTAAAGTATGTGGTGCGCTTATATCCAGAGGAGGAAAGGAAACACATAAAATGACTACATCAAACCTCAGAAGCCATCTTAAGTCTCAGCACAAAGCTCTTTTTAACAAACTTGAAGCTCTCAACAAGCAACAGCATCCAGTAAAAAAAACATCACTAACAAGTCAAAGCATACTCATGTCCACTTTTCTGTCAAAGAAAGTTACTGACTCTCCAAGTGACGAATCATCAAATAAAGATAGAAAAACTGAGATAGTTTCGTTGGAAAAACCAGGCCCCTCCAATAGGAAATCATTAGAAGAAACTATATCAGAATTTGAACATGTAGAACCAGAAGTACATGAACTACAATCATCAGACAGCAAGTTAACAAGTCAAGATAAAACTCTGTTACAACCATCATTGGAGAATCTACTGGAAAAGAAAAAGAAATGGGCAATCAATGATAATAGAGCTAGAGTTATTACTTTGAAGATTGGAGAAATGATCTGCTACGATCTGCAACCCTACTCAGTTGTAGAAGACATTGGCTTTAAAAATTTGATAAGCCATCTTGAGCCTAGATACACTATACCATCGAGAAAGCATTTTGCAGAAAGTGTCATCCCCTTCATTTACCAAAAATTGGAAACTACTCTACGTACCAAGCTTGATAATGCGTCATATGTCAGCCTTACTACAGATGGATGGACGGCTAGTCATAGTCTGCATTCGTTTTATAGCTTAACAGCCCACTGGATAAATGAGGAGTTTGGACCTGAGCAAGCTGTTCTACAAATGTCCCATTTTGAAGGCTCACATACTGGAGTTAAAATAGCAAAGTTTTTAACAGACTCCCTCAAAAAATGGAACATCAATAAGGAAAAGATACAGATGATCGTAACCGATAATGCGGCAAATATGAAAGTTGCTATTAGAGAGAGTGGCCTAGAAGACTCCTCATTTTGTTGTGTTATACATACACTTCAATTATGCATACAAGATAAAGTTATTAAAGAACAAAGAAGCGTAAAGGACATGCTTGCGGTTGTACGAAATTTGGCAACTCATTTCCATCACTCTAGTTCAGCACGAGATGCTTTAAAGGAAATACAAAATGAAATTAAATTACCGCAGCATGCTATCATCCAAGACGTATCAACTAGGTGGAATAGCACCTATTATATGCTAGCACGCATTGTTGAGCAAAAGAAAGCAATAATCCTATATTGTATAGGGAAAAAGCATACTTGCTTAACAGATGACCAATGGGAGCTTGCCGAAACACTTGTCATGGTTCTCAAACAGTTTGAAGTAGCGACCAAAGAGATGAGCTTTGCAGATGCATTAATTTCTCAAGTCATTCCTTTTATTGTATCAATGGAAAAATATCTGGATTTTGCTGTGACAAATGTCAAAGGTATTCAAACCATTCTTGAGGAAGTCAGAGGTAGTTTTAAAGAAAGATTTAACAAGTATAAAGAAGAATCTAAACTAATCCTAGCAACAGTACTCGATCCACGGTTCAAAATGAAATATTTTGTTACATCAGAAGACAAGGAGAGAGCCCTAACAGAACTATATAATGCTTCAGACAAATTTGCAAAACCAAAAACTGATGGTAAGTCAAATAATATTTATATTTTATTCTTATTTTCCCAGATTACAATTTTATTTTCATAATTTTTTTTTAAAATTGATTCTAGGGTTTAGGATATTAACTTTTTAACTCAGTCAGTAGTTATTTTCATTAGCCAAAATACCTATTCATTGTTATTTAAAATAAATAGATCTAATGTTCCTTCAAAATTAGTTCATCTATTTCCTTATTTTTTAAATTACAAAGTAAATTGGTGCACTAAAGTGATTTATTCTTATTGGCAAAGTTGATTTTTTTCAGATTTAAACTAAAATCTCAAAAAAAAAAAATCATTAGGTTTTATGACATACAGTTACCAGTGTTGTATGAACTTTAATAGCTATACTTAAATTACAGAATACAGCACAAGTTTAACTGACTCAGAGTTTTCAGACTCTGGTTCTACTGCTTCTGGATCAGATGCTGAGTCGACAACCTCAGGTTCACCCTTAAAAAAGCTAAGAATGCAAGATGATATATATAAATTTTTTGAAGAAGGGGAAAGCAACTTGGAACAGTCAAAAAGGGTTACAAAAAGTCGAAATCAATCCACAAACAACTTATTAAAGACAAAAAGATAAAATGGTTAGCAACATTTTTTTTTAGGTGACTTTATATTTAAATTATTTATGTAATGTAACGTAACACTGCATGATTGTATGTATTTTCTATTTATTTCAGGAAAGAAGAAGTTGATTTCTACCTATCACTTCCTGCAATAGCAAAGAAAGAATGTCCATTTCATTGGTGGAACAATTATGATATGGGCAAACATGGAAAGAAATCAACGGAAAATGAACAACAGCTAACTACACTCTGCAAAATGGTCAAAAAATATCTGTGCGCTCCTCCCTCTTCAGTTTATAGTGAAAGATTGTTCAGCACAGGAGGAAATATCTACGAATCCAAGAGAAACAAATTAACGCCCAAACATGGGGAACAATTGGCATTAATTCATTGTAACATGAAATTTTTAAAATAAAAAAAAAATGTTCCAACACTTCAAGCAGCTGTAAAGAATATATTGAATAAATAAACCATTTTTAAAAAGTTAATTTTTAGTTATTTTAAGGAAAATATTTTTATATGAAGAGAGCTACCATAGCTAGCTACTTTGAAGAATTTGATTGTTTTTTACCAGGATGTGTGTTTTCAATAAAGCTTCATTTCGGTGTTGTCTTAATCATTTATGTTTGATTAATGAAGTTTATTTCGATTGAAATAAGGTAGTTTTTTGCTAAAAATTTTGTCTTCTATACATGCGACTCAGTGTAAAATGATTTTGATGTTCCTAACTGCTGGATTTAAAAAAAGACACAAAAGGTTAAAGTTTTGTGATTTAGTGGTAAAAACTAGAAACAATTTTAATTATAGTTTTAAGAATGTCGCATCAGCAAAAAATCATTTCCCATTTGGTGACACAATTCGCCCCAGTCGACGCTACCTATGCCAAGTTTGCTGATACCGATTAATCGGCCGAAATTAAGAAAATAATCGGCATGCCAGGTGCCGATACCGATTAATCGGTGCACCCCTAATATATATATATATATATATAATATATATATATATATATAGTTCAAGAAATATTTTCATCAGAATTAGCTCCACTACTTTTCATAATCATGCTAACTGACATAGATGAAGACGTTACCAAAGACAGCAGAGTAACATCCTTTGCCAACGACACAAAGATCAGTAGAAAAATAAGAAACCCAGAGGATATACGATCTCTATAAACAGACATGAACAGAATCAACAAGTGGACGGAAGACAACAGTATGAAGTTTAACACTAAGAAATTTCAACTGTTACATTAAGGAAAATGGGAGGACCTAAAATCCATGGAATATTATACCCGAAATAGACAGGAAATTCAGAGAAATTCTAAAAAAGATTTAGGAGTTGTAATGACTGATGATGCGAAATTTGAAACACAAAACAAGATAGGAGTAAACAGAGCAAAGAGAATAAATAGGCAGATACTGAGAACCTTTAAACCAAGGGATAGGAATATAATGAGTCCTCTGTTGAAAACACTGATCATACCCAAAGTAGAATACTGCTCGGTCCTAACATGCCCATATAAAAAGAAGACATTAGACAGCTAGAAGGGATTCAGAGAAGCTTCACAGCCAAGATCAATGGGTGCAAAAAACTAAATTACTGGGAAAGGTTACGCGAATTAAACCTATATTCACTGGAAAGGAGAAAAGAGAGGTACACCATTATTTACACTTGGAAAATAATGGAGAAACTAGTCCCTAATCTTACTCTGAACCCTATAACTCCCCAAACAACACTGGAAAGTATGATAGAAAAGGAATACTGTGTCGTGTTCCAAAATTAAAGGCTAGACAGGGAACATCTTTAACTCTGAAAGAAAATAGTTTTGTTGTGAGGGGACCAAGACGGTTTAATCAGCTGCCCAAAGACCTAAGGAATACGAGTCGCGTTGCGGTCGACATCTTCAAAAGAAGATTAGACGCCTGGCTCAGAACAATCCTCGATGAGCCGGGCGTACCTGGTTATGAGGTGCAGAGTACAAGAAACCAACTCTCTTCTTCACCAGGCCAACTCGAGAGGAGGGGCGACAAGCTTCACCTTCGTGAAATGAGGAATCATCGCACGGAACATTTGAAAGGTTGAAAGGTGTGTACTGTGTATATACCTTTCGTTGTATATAAATGTGTATATACCTTTCAACCTTTCAAATGTTCCGTGCGATGATTCCTCATTTCACGAAGGTCAAGTTTGTCGCCCCTCCTCTCGAGTTGGCCTGGTGAAGTAAAGAGTTAGTTTCTTGTACTCTCTACTTCACATAGCCAGGTACGCCCTGCTCATCGAGGATTGTTCTGAGCCAGGCGTCTAATCTTCTTTTGAAGATGTCGACCGCAATGCGACTCGTATTCCTTAGGTCTTTGGGCAGCTGATTAAACCGTCTTGGTCCTCTCACAACAAAACTATTTTCTTTCAGAGTTAAGGATGTTCCCTGTTTAGCCTTTAATTTGGGAACACGACACAGTCTTCCTTTTCTATCATACTTTCCAGTGTTGTTTGGGGAATTATAGGGTTCAGAGTAAGATTAGGGACTAGTTTCTCCATTATTTTCCAAGTGTAAATAATGGTGTATCTCTCTCTTCTTTCCAGTGAATAGGTTTAATTCGCGTAACCTTTCCCAGTAATTTAGTTCTTTGCACCCATTGATCTTGGCTGTGAAGCTTCTCTGAATCCCTTCTAGCTGTCTAATGTCTTCTTTTTATATGAGCATGTTAGGACCGAGCAGTATTCCAATTTGGGTATGATCAGTGTCTTCAGTAGAGGAATCATTATATTCCTATCCCTTCGTTTAAAGGTTCTCAGCATCTCCCCAGTTATTCTCTTTGCTCTGTTTACTGCTATCTTATTGTGTGTTTCAAATTTCGCATCGTTAGTCATTACAACCCCTAAATCTTTTGCTTTAGAATTTCTCTGAATTTCCTTCTTCTCCATTTGGGGTATAATATTCAATGGATTTTAGGTCCTCTTTTTTTCCGTACCATAACAGTTGAAATTTCTCAGTGTTAAACTTCATATTGTTGTCTTCCGTCCACATGTAGATTCTGTTCATGTCTGTTTGTAGAGATCCTATATCCTCTGGGTTTCTTATCGGCAAAGATAAGAAACTCATCGGCAAAGGATGTTACTGTGCTGTCTCTGGTAACGTCCTCATCTATGTCAGTTAGCATGATTATGAGGAGTAGTGGAGCTTATACTGTTCCTTGTGGTACTGAACTGAGGACCTCTGATTTTGATGAAGATATTCCTTCTACTGTAACGACTTATATATATTATATATATATATATAATATACTTACTTTTGTTGAGTTTGAACGACGGTTCAGGATCGACCTGCGGTCGACCCCTCTGCAGCATCCCGCCTCATTTGCGGGACTTGGTGAAGGAGGGAATTGCTCTCTGATCTCCTCCTGCCTCGTCAGAGACTTTGCACAAGAATCTGTCCAGCTGTTTCTTGAAGTTATTCAGGTCGGTGTGCTGGAGATTCCTCACTCCTTTTGGAAGGACATTGAAAAGCTTTGGGCCCCGTATTCTGAGGGTATTTTCCATCCTCGTTTTCATGGCTCCGTGTCCCACCGCAGCTGGGACCGTACAAAATCTGCCTCTTCTCTCATTCCAATTTGTTTCTATTTCATTTCTGAGGTTAGGGACAGAGCCCTCAAATATTTTCCATATGTATATTATTGTGTACCGCTCGCGCCTTCTTTCAAGAGAGTAGAGTTCCAGGGATTGTAGTCGAGACCAGTAGTCTTCACCTTCCGTTTCCTCTATCTTAGACGTAAAAGTCCTTTGTATAGCTTCAATGCTCGCAATGTCTCTTTTTCTGTGTGGGCTTGTGAGTACTGAGCAATACTCAATTATTGGTAGGACTAGACTCTTCCATAATTTGAGCATGATGTTTGATTTTCTGCTGCGGAAGCTCCTCCAGATGATTCCCATTATTTTTCTAGCCGTTGTGATTTTGATTTTATAGTGCTCTCTGAATTCTGCATCCGACGACATTATTACTCCAAGATCCCTGACTTGTAGATTTGGTGTTATCTGTTTGGCTTGCGGAGTTTTGTACCCTTTTTTCTGTAGCTCTTTGTTATTACCATAGCTTAGAAGTTGGAATTTTTCTTCGTTGAACTTCATATTGTTGTCTTCTACCCACTGGAATAATGTTTCAATGTCGTTTTGTAGTTTTCTTATGTCATCTTCGTTCAATATTTCTTTACATATCTTTGTGTCATCTGCGAAGCATGATACAATACTGTCCTTAATATCTGCATCAATATCTGCAATCATTATTATGAACAGCAAGGGAACTAATACTGTCCCTTGTGGGACAGAGCTCACGACTTCCGAGACTTCCGATTTAACTCCGTTTACCATCACTCTTTGCGTTCTTTGCGTCAAGAAATTAAATATCCACCTTCCTAGCTTTCCAGTAATTCCTGTATCCTTAAGTTTGTGTGCTATGATTCCATGGTCACATTCCATGGTCCTAATCAGTTTGGCTTTAAAAGGTCCCACTCAATTGACCTGTGTATCTATGTACTTAAAGAAACAATATCTAAATACATTGACAGTAATTCAACAATTTATAGCTGTTTCCTTGATATAAGTAAGGCATATGATAGGGTGAACCACAATATTTTATTTGCAAAACTAAAAGACAGGAAGGTTCCCATGTACATATTAAATTTATTGAAATTTTGGTATTCCCACCAATCTTTCCCTGTTAGGTGGGGCAATGTACTATCCAAGTGTTTTGGCTCCTCTTGCGGGGTGAGACAAGGTTTCTTGCTCTCCCCTATGCTGTTTAATGTGTATATCGACGGATTAATTGCTTCACTTAATGAGGCAACTGTGGGATGTTGTATAGATAACGCAAGGATAAATAACTTAGTTTATGCCGTTGATATGGTGTTAATAAGTCCTTCTGTTAAAGGTCTGGATCGGCTACTAAATGTCTGCGAAGTGTATTCGCAGAAACATGATATTCTTTTTAATGTTACAAAAACTAAGGTTATGCAGTTTCATCCGAAAAGCTGTAATCAGCCAGCTGATATAAGGTTTAAAATGAATGGTGAAGTAATTGAGGAAGTACAAGAGTTTAAGTATTTGGGTCAAACTATTACCAGCTCCCTGAGTGATGACTCGGATATAAGAAAACAATCTCGAAGCTTGTGTGCTAAAGCGAATATGACCATAAGGAACTTTCGTTTCTGTACAAGTGAAGCTAAAGACACACTCTTTCGTACTTTCTGCAGTAATATATACGGTCAGCAACTCTGGGTGAATTATAAAAAAGGTTCTGGCAGAACCCTAAATTTGCTGTACAACAGGTCTTTTAGACTCTTACATAAATTACCCTCGAGATGCTCAGCTTCGCAAATGTTTGCTACCCGCAATGTCCCGAGCTTCCCGGAGGTAACAAGACGTGCTCAACACAGTCTAATGCAAAGAATTAAAAAATCAACCAACCCGATCATCCAAGCTATCCATGAGTCCTGCCATTTATCCTCTAAGCTATGGACTTTTTGGTACGAAAACGTCTGTCTGTAGCTCCACTTAACTTCGACAGTGCAGTATTATTTCTAATCAATTGTATATATTTCTATCCTTAGTGTATGAACTGTCATTGTATTAATAATATTTGTCATATGGACTATAGTCTGCCAATAAACCTTTTCATTTTCATTTCATTTTCATTTTCATTATCGAAGGCTTTAGCAAAGTCAGTATATATTACATCAATGTTTTGTCCTCGACACAATGTTCCTAATATTTTCTCCTGGTGGTCTAGTAGCTGTGACAGGCATAATCTACCCGCCCTGAAGCCATGTTGATTTGGGTTGTATAAGTCTTTTTCTTGTAGGTAGTAGGTAGTTTTGCCTCTAATTATGCGTTCAAAACACTTTATAAAGTGATATATATATATATATTATATATATATAATATATATATATTTATATATATATATATATATATATATATATATATATATATATTAGGGTGTCACTTAAATGCAAAGTTTGAAATTTTCATGCTGACACCCCGCGAATCTATTCCATTGGTAAAAAAAACATGGTGACTGAAAATCTTTTTATTTGAATAGCTATAAAAGGTCGCCCCCGCCTTCCAAAGTTTAATGCTTGCGCGGCGTCTCCATAATCGTTCATTAGATATCTATATATCTCTATATATGTGTGTGTGTGTATCTGTGTGTGTCTGAATATCTGAGAAATAAAGTGAACAATACTTAACGATTCACCGTTTCTCATTTCAGCTACGTGATTTCTGGTAATGGAAACCCGGAAGTGTATATACCTATTAGGGGCAGCGGTTGATGAGGTGAAAGGATGCAAGCTTCCTTCCTACAGGCAAGCATTCGGTTACTTCCTTTACCTTCACCATGAAAAGAAAGTGACAATACGTGACGCGTTGAGGAAGTCACTTCGAGCAGTGATGTCCTTCTGGGAGAAAGCTCACATTCCAACCAGACTCGAGACACACTGCGTCAGCAAACTGGATAAAGTCTTCGAGGAGTGGAAAGGACTCAAAAAACACGCCTCAAGGACGAGCGATTCACACAAGACGAAAGAAAAAGAATTCATTGAACGCCTCGATCGTCTCTTTGACATCGCCCACGCTGATTGTGAGAAATTGGTCAAGTACCCAGAGGATTGGGAGTTCCTTCAGCAGCAGCGCCAGAAAGGACGTCCAGGTTCAATGGCAGGTTTGGACATGACCCATCAGCGCCAAGTCAAAGATTGTACTCGACGTCGGAGGAAGAGGAGAAACGAAGAAAGCGATCAGCAGCTGAAATGGAGGCAGTATCCAACGAAGCGGTTTTGGAGTCCTCATCCTCCAGCTCAGATGATAGCGAAGAAAAAGGAGCATGTGGTGGTTCGTTAGCGTCTAAACAAAGAGCAACGAAGAACATCATGACATCGGAATTGGCGGCAGCGCTTGATCGCACGCAACTCTCGTCAAGAAAGGCCACATATCTGCTGTTTGAGGCAGCTTCCACTTAGGGCATGATGCTAGCGACTACAACATCAATCGTGGATCCATTCATCGTCAGCGTGAAAATTCCGTACCCTTAAGGCTCGGCAACTGAAGAGCGAGTTCCAAGGCAATAGTCCGTTGACTGTTCACTGGGACGAAAACTCATGCAAGATCTGACGTCACGAGAATATGTTGACCGCTTACCTATTCTTGTATCTGGCTCCGGGACAGAGCAGCTCCTCGGGGTGCCAAAACTTCTGTCAGGAACCGCGCTGGCACAAACAAATGCCATCATAGATTGCCTGAATGAATGGGGAGTGACCGATCATGTCAAATCTATGTGTTCGACACAACCGCGACAAACACAGGCCACCGTGGAGGAACTTGTGTTCTTCTGGAAGAAAAAGTTGGACGTGACCTGTTACACTGCGCGTGCAGACACCATGTACTGGAGTTGGTGCTACAGGCGGCATTCGCAGCATCGCTAGATTCAGTATCTACCGGTCCAGAAATTCTGCTTTTCAAGCGCTTCCATGATTATTGGACCCGCATTGACCAGCAACAGTTCCAAACTGCGGACACAGATGCGTTCACCAAAGCAGCTATTTTTAAGCATAGAACGGAGCTCATTGAGTTTGCAAAATCACAAGCACTTCAAGTTCGTGATGACTATCAGGAATTCCTCGATCTTTCCGTCATCTTTCTTGGAGGAGTTCCATACAAGGGACTAAACTTCCGCGCCCCTGGTGCTATGCACCGGGCGAGATGGATGGCTAAGGGGCTCTATGCCATCAAGATCTGGCTCTTCCGAAGACAGTTTAAACTGACGAACACTGAGGAACGCGGAATTCGAGATATCTGCCTCTTTTCTGTTCTAGTTTACATGAAAGCGTGGGCAACAGCTCATCTGTCCATCGAAGCTCCGCTGAATGATTGGGAATTGATGAGGACGCTCCTTCGATACCCGCACAAGAAGATCTCTGATGGTACCACCAAGAAGCTGTCTGCGCACCTGTGGTACCATTCGGAGGAGGCAGTGGGTCTGGCGTTCTTTGATGAGAGGATATCGATGGAAGTGAAGTGCAGCATGGTTGCAGCGTTAGATCAAGAAGCCCCTCACATGCCGCCAAAACGACCTTTGGTTCTTGATACTATGTTCCTCAGTGACAGCAAGGACTGGAGCAACTGATCACAAAGAACACCCGAGGATTCTTCTCAAAACTTCAGTTGCCAGATTGCTTTCTGCTCCACCATCCCAGTTCATGGACGTCAAACTCTGAATACGTGCAAGCTCGGGATGTGGTCTCCAAACTTGCAGTGGTGAACGACAGAGCGAACGGGCCGTGGCTCTGGTGAAGGAGCTGAACGGAAAGTTGACAGTGAAAGAAGAACAGCTCCAGTTCCTCGTTCAAGTTGTCACTGACCACAGAAAGCAACACCCAGCTCCGAACAAATCAGCATTAGTGAGGACGCGAAAGAACTAATCACTGATCAGCGTATGAGCACCAATTATTCTGCTACTGTATATGTATTTTATTTCTCAAAGTTTTGCTTTTGTTGCTTCTCCATTTTGTACCATTATTCGCCAAATTATGTCTTCTATTTGATTATATAATAAACTGTTTGTATTCTTTGCGTTTTTAAGTGTCTTACTTTCGTTATTTCACCAAATTGCCTTGTTTTTTATTATCTGGTTCGGCCCAAGCTGTGAACACTGAACAGCTTGTTGACGTCAACAAATGGGTCTTGTTTTCAGTGACGAGGGCGACCTTTAAATGATGACCAATCAGGACCATATTTCTCTTCCGTATGTTTTACACCAAATGGAACAATTTTAGGGGTGTCATAGGAAAATATCCATCGTTTAATTTTCCCCCTATTACCTAGTGACACCCTAATATATATATATATATATATATATATATATATATATATATAACCTTTGGTTAGCTTCCGCCCGAATTGTTCATTCTGACGAAGGTCAAGCTTTTCACTCCATCTTAGACCTACAGTTTAACGTGGAATCCGAACCACGCCCCATCAGCAGCCCAGCGTCTTAACCACTAAGCCACCTAGGGTACCCATTTATCTACCAACCACTTTTTTTTTTTTTTTTTTGTGTGGAAGGATGAACAGCTGGGTTTTTGCTGCGCGCCGGCTGCCGTCGGGTCTCGAACCCGGGGCCGATGGATTCGTAGTCAGCGACGCTAACCACTACACCACCGAGGCGCATATATAACCTTACATTACAACCTTACAAAGGTTCCGCGCGATGATTTCTCATTTTGCGAAGGTCAAGCTTGTCGCCCCTCCTCTCGAGTTGGCCTGGTGAAGTAAAGAGTTGGATTCTTGCGCTCTCCACCTCACATAGCCAGGTACGCCCGGCTCATCGGGGATTGTTCTGAGCCAGGTGTCTAGTCTTCTTTTGAAGATTTCCACTGCAACTCCCTTCGTGTTTCTTAGGTCTTTGGGCAACTGATTAAACAGTTTTGGTCCTCTCACTACAAAACTATTTTCTTTCAGGGTTAAGGATGTTCCCTGTCTCGCCTTCAATTTGGGAATACGACGCAGTCTACCGCTTCTACTTTCCACCGTTGTTTGGGGAGTTATGGATTCAGAGTAAGATTAGGGACTAGTTTCTCCATTATTTCCGAGTGTAAATAATGGTGTATCTCTCTCTTCTCCTTTCCAGTGAATATAGGTCTAGTTCTCGTAACCTTTCCCAGTAATTTAGTTCTTTGCACCCATTGATCTTGGCTGTGAAGCTTCTTTGGATCCCCTCCTGCTGTCTAATGTCTTCTTTTTTATATGGGGATGTTAGGACCGAGCAGTATTCCAATTTGGGTATTATCAGGGTTTTCAGTAGAGGAATCATTACATTCCTATCCCTTCGTTTAAAGGTTCTCAATATCTGACCCGTTATTCTCTTTGCTCTGTTTACCGCTATCTTATTTTGTGTTTCAAATTTCGCATCATCTGTCATTACAACCCCTAAATCTTTTGCTCTGGAATTTCTCTGAATTTCCTGTCCATTTGGGGTATAATATGCCATGCACTTTAGGTCTTCTCTTTTTCCGTACCGTAATAGCTGAAATTTCTCGGTGTTAAACTTCATATTGTTGTCTTCAGTCCACTTGTAGATTTTGTTTATGTCGGTTTGTAGAGATCCTATGTCTTCTGGGTTTCTTATTTTTCTACTGATCTTTGTGTCATCCGCAAAGGATGTTACTGTGCTGTCTCTGGTAACGTCCTCATCTATGTCAGTTTGCATGATTATGAAGAGTAGTGGAGCTAATACTGTTCCTTGTGGTACCGAGCTGAGGACCTCTGATTCTGATGAAGATACTCCTTGTACTCTAACGACTTGCCTCCGCTCACTAAGGAAATTATATATCCATTTCCCTACTTTTCCTGTTATTCCCATATATTTCAGTTTATGTATTATGATTCCGTGGTCGCACTTGTCGAACGCTTTAGCAAAGTCTGTGTATAGTACATCATGGTTTTCATTACTTTCAAGTGAATCAATAATGTTGTTGTAGTGTTCCATTAGTTGTGATAGGCATGATCTGCCTGATCGAAACCCGTGTGATTATCATTGAATTTTTCTGAGTTTCCAAAAAGTCATAGATTTTCTGTCTAACTATTCTTTCAAATATTTTAGTGAGATGAGATGTAAGCGACACTGGCCTATAGTTTTGGCCTCGGATATATATATATATATATATAATTATATATATATATACCTAAAATGTGTGTGTGTGTGTGTGTGTGTGTGTATGTATGTGTGTGTGTGTGTGTGTAAAAATGAACAATGAATAATTCTTATATTCTTATATTCATTCGTATAATTCTTATATAATTCGTATATTTATATAAATCCTTATATTTATATAATCTTTATGTTCATTATATTCATATAATACTTATATTTGTATACATTTATATTCATATATTCATTTTTACAAAGAGAGCAAAATCGCGTAACGCTGACACGAGTTTCGATAAATGTTTGATTTGCTTTCCATTTTACAATTAGTGAATTATTTCTTTTTAAATACTTCATCACTTCTTTAGATTTAGCTTAATAATGTAATCTTGTTTATTCCCTGTATACATTCTCTCTTCGTTGTAAAAGATGAAGTCATGTCGTGCATGTTTGTTTATAATTCGTGATTGGAAGGCATATTTCAATTTCTATTTTAGTTAACGCGGCAGATCATGATAACATCAGATCTGTCAATATGCGGTTTAAAATAAAAATATGGCTTCCTCTTGCTTACCAGTCTAGACCTTGCTACAGCTAAAATATTTGTTTTGTCTTTAAATATTTTGCACAGTAAATCAGCCTATTGAAAATAAAAAACAAAAACAGATCAGCATTAAATAATAATGATGTCAGTAAAAAATTGGTATAAAGGCCCATAAAATTTCTCCATTGTTCATTCTGAATTGGCTGATCTAACTTAGAGGCTGAGCATTACTTGTAACATTTTAGCAGTAAAACTACAATAAAAAAAATTTTTGTCTTCTCTTTCGAGCTTTGCTCTCTTCAGAGAACTTAGTCTTAAATAGAGAAAAATAATTTTCCGATACGTTACAAGAAGAATCTGGGAACCTTCAGAGAATTAGGTAAGCTCCACAAAATCCTCCGATCCACTACAAGAAGAAATCGGAGAGTAGTATAGAAGAAAACTTCTGCGATTCCCTATACGGTACCAGCTACTCCAGAGTAACAAATCCGTTGCTGCCACCTAACCAGAATCCCCGTCAACTTCGAACCGCCCAAGGCCATAGACGGAGGGGGTTAACATATATATATATATACAGTATGTATATATAGTGTGTGTGTGTGTGTATGTATATGATACAAACAGACCGTGCATGGAACAAGGAAACTAATTTTGGATTTAATTTTCCCAGAAGAGTTCCTTGTTCCATGCATGGTCTGTGTGTATCATGAAAAAAACCTCAGGGGACATTCTGAGTTCAATCCCATATATATATATATATATATATATATATATATATATATATATCTTCTTCTTCTGCAGCTTAAATCCCATCTCCATATGGGGTCGCTGTTCTTGATGAGTCTCCTCCATTCACTTCTGTCACGCACCATATCCTCGTCCAAATTTTTATAATATATATATATATATATATATATATATATATATATATATATATATATATATATATATATGCATTTCTTTGGAAGGAGGTCAAATATAAAGCAGTTATCCAGTGCAAATGATACGCAATGAGGAATTATTTATACAGAGCACAAAATTTATAAATCAGTGAACTTTCATTTCACAAATGGTAAACTACATTTGCATAATAATATAAATTACGCAACCCCCCCCGCCCCCATCCCCAGAAAAGAATCAAGAATATACATATATATATATATATATATATATATATATATAGGGATGAATTTCACAATAAAACACGTGAAATGAATGAATGCTGCAAACCCACAAGGAAAAGAAAAACGATTCCAAGGCCTTTCGTGTATGCAAAGCTACACCTCGTCAGGGAATGAAGATAAAAGCGAGATGCCCATAAATATATACAACGTACAGGAAAAAACAAAACAATTAGCACATACTTAACAAGGGTTAATGAGAGGCAAAAGAAATTTTAACATGATATCGTCAATTTTATACGTCCCCGCACTGTTATTGAAATTGTTTTTAAAATGGATAAATGCACATTCTAGAATATTTCTTTCTATTATATCTCTGTTTTTAACAAGCGCTTTAGAACTATCCCACTTGATGCTATGGTTACATCTATACATATGTTTTGTTTTGTTTTTTCCCTTGTGGTATAATATATATATATATATATATATATATATATATATATATAATTATATGTGTGTGTGTGTGTGTGTGTGTTTAATTTAATTGATAGTGTTGGTAAACTCCCTTCGCAACATCTAATCTAAGGTCATGTGACAGGGGATCTACAGTCTACACCTTTATGTGGGATCCCAACCACGGGTCGCTACATAATCTGAACGCAGAGGATGATCTTTCCATCCATCCATCTACTCTCCAGATTCAAAGGTGTTTAACTTCACCGATTGAAGGGGAACTATGTTACGACATACAACGACGTAGCTCCGTGTGTGTGTATGTGTGTGCGTGTGTGTGTGTGTGTGTGTGTGTGTGTGTGTGTGTGTGTGAAAATCAATGATTACTTTCAGTGTGTGAAATATATATTTTTCACGAATGAGAGAGAGAGAAAGTTTTTCTCTCCTGAATTAAATAAAAACACGTATTACAAGTACACAAAATTTTAATTTCTTTATAACGTGGAAAGATGCATAAAAGATCATTTTCATTTTCGGAATTGTTTCGGAATCATATTAAAATGATGAAATAAGAAAATGAAATATGCAAATATCTTTCAAATATCCCGTCTTTGAAAATATGCTCTCTCTCTCTCTCTCTCTCTCTCTCTCTCTCTCTCTCTCTCTCTCTCTCTCTCTCTCTCTCGAAGGTCAATCGTTCCCATAAGAACACTGAGTCGTATGTCCGCCTGAGCAGAGAAGTGAAGGCGAAGGTTAGGCTAGCGAAACGTAACGAAGAACTCCGGGTGGCAAGCTTCTGCAAGGAGAACCCTAAGGAGTTCTTCAGTTATGTTAATAGTAGAAAGCTTAATGAGTGCTTTGCGGGAGTATTTACCAGGGAGGACACCCGCGTCATCCCCGAGCCAGGCGTCAGGCACGAAGGTGCTGGCCTGGATAGTGTTCGGTGTACCGCGACAGTTGTTGCCGATAGAATAGACAAACTGAGCGGTTTAAGGCTCCTGGGTCAGACCAGTTCCTCCCTGAGTGTTGCGGGAGGTGCGCGAACAGGTGGCTCCCCACCTGGCTACAGTCTTCAACAAATCGTTGGAGACGAGCCAGGTGCCTGGTGACTGGGGGGAAGCCAACGTGACCCCTATCTTTAAGAAAGAGGATCACGAAAGTCCAGAGAACTATCGTCCCATTAGTCTCACTTCGGTTGTAGGTAAATTATTAGAGGGATAATAACGGATAGGATCGTTGACCATTTGGATTCCTACAAGCTGCTTGGGGACTCCCAACATGGGTTTAGACGGCATAGGTCGTGTCTCACCAACTTGCTCGAGTTTTTCCACGTCATGTTGAGTGAGTATGATAAGAGTAGGGCGATTGATATACTTTATCTCAACTTTCAGAAAGCCTTTGATAAGGTACCTCACCGCCGGCTAATGGCCAAAGTGCGCGCGCTGGGTATTGGTGGGGAAGTAGGTAGGTGGATTGAAAACTGGCTGAAGAATAGGCGGCAGAGGGTTGTAATTAAAGGGGCTAGTTCGGGTTGGGCCTCGGTCACTAGTGGGGTTCCTCAGGGTTCCGTTTTTGGGCCACTGTTGTTTTTTACATAAATGATATCGACGGTGGCATCGTCAGTAGGATCGCTAAATTCGCTGATGACACCAAGCTTGGGGCCAATGTTGGGACGCCCGAGGCGCTCGAGCAACTGCGTGTGGCCCTACGTAGGATAGGAGAGTGGTCCGAAAAATGGCAAATACCGTTTAACTTGGGTAAATGCAAGATGATGCACATTGGCTACGCCAATCCCAAGTCGGACTACTCCATGTTGGGGAATAATATCGAAGCCACTGATTTGGAAAAGGACTTGGGTGTGCTAATTAGCAGCGACCATAAGTTTACCAAACAGTGCGTAGAGGTGGAAAAGAAAGTCCAGAAGTTGTTGGGTTATATGAGGAGGCAATTTCGATTTCGGAACAAGGAGATTGTGCTCTCTTTGTACAATTCTCTGGTTCGGCCGCACCTGGAGTATGGTGTGCAGTTCTGGTCGCCCACCCTCAGGAAAGATATTGAGAGGCTAGAGTGAGTGTAGGCGAGGGCCACAAAGCTAATCCCTTCCGTTAGGCATATGGGCTACAATCGACGCTTACGCGCCCTGAATTTGTTTTCGCTGGAAACTCGGAGGCTGCGCGATCAACTCATCGAGGTTTTTAAGTTCTTACGCGGGTTCAACATTGTCGATTTTAGAAGCATGTTTAGTTTAAGTGATAACCCAACTCGCAACAATGGTTGGAAGTTGGATTTGAAACGGTTTAGGACTAGTGTGTGTGTGGGAATTACTTTACGTATAAGATCTGTGACACGTGGAACAGGCTACCTTCAGAAGTTGTGAACAGTTCTTCTGTGGATCTGTTCAAGAAAAGGTTAGACCGAATCTTGTCCACTATTTGAGGGTGTATGAATTTTTCCCTGGCACCCGTTGCCATTGGTACCTCCTCGGTATGAGCCGCAAGGCCTTTTGAGGTACTACTTTTCCTTGTAACTCACTCTCTCTCAATATATAAAAAATAATATTCAGAGTAATGCTTCATTATTTAATAACTACTAGAAACAATTAGATATAATTTTTTTTAGAATTTTTATCCGTAGTTTAGTTACAAAGTTCATATCTCACACCCATTCGCTCACCCACACCCATATATATATTATATATATATATATATATATATATATATATATATATATATATATATATATATATATATATATATATATATATATATTCCCATTTATAAAATATAAAAGAATAGGAAGAAATATCTGTATAAACCAAGAAAAGGGAAGCAAACGGGAAGACCAGGAGCAGGGAATAATAATGCTGCCTCTAGCTGATGAATTTAGATATATTGTATTAACGCAAGAAATAAGAAAATACAAGAAAAAACAACTGCCTAGATTTGGTTTTCACAAACAACAACAATCTAATTGATAACAGGAATATTCCCAACTATAATATCAGATCACAACATTAATGAAATAACAACCAGTATAGAACAAGGAAAGAAAGAACACGCACTATAGAAAGAGGCACATTAAAAAATTTTAATCTTAA
Organism: Bathynomus jamesi; assembly: GCA_023014485.1. Lineage (NCBI taxonomy): Eukaryota > Metazoa > Arthropoda > Malacostraca > Isopoda > Cirolanidae > Bathynomus > Bathynomus jamesi. The sequence continues at coordinate 1,694,687 of JAJOZX010000034.1, read as the reverse complement.
CTCCAAGGCTATAAATTGGGAAATTATCTCATCCAACATGGAAGCAATTGACTGGAAAACAATCTTTAAAGGTAAGACAGTGCAAAAGATGCTAATAACCTTCAAGAAGACACTAGAAAATGTGGAAAAATGTTTCGAAAAAACAAGAAATAGGAAAGTAAAACAAATTTGAGAGACGAAAGAGGTCAGTGTTCCGCAAGAAAAAGAGAGTGACTGAAAAATTAATAAACTGCAAAGATACCAACAGCAGAAAAATAATAAATGGTAAACTTGAGAGCATAGATCGCGAAATACAAGGTCTAATTGAGAAACGTACACAGGGAGAAGAGGAAGACGCTGCAGAAACGATAAGGGTTATCCCAAAATACTTCCATAACTTTTGCGAAAATGAAAACGAAAAATCACGTGACTATTGGCCTCTGAAGACTGAGAACAATTTTTAACAGATGATCTGAAAGAAATATCTGAAATACAAAACAGCTCAGATATAGGAATCATCTTTCAGTATCCCCAAAACTGATAAAATAATATACAGCAGAAATTCGTTCTTTGAAGAAGAATTACATGGGGAAAAGTATAACAGGCTTAGACTTCAAAGCATGCGATATCACACGAAATATAAAGAAACTAAACGCACAATCAGCAGCAGGCCCGGGCAGATGGAAACTACACTGATTAAACTTTGCAAGAATGAATCGCTAAGCTCCAGTATTGGTTGTGGAGAAGATCGCTAGACACAAGAGAGATACCAAACATCTTTAAGAGAACAAATATAGTCCTAGTGTATAAGGGAGGGGAACGATCGGAGGCCGAAAGCTTTAGCCAGTGTCGTTGACATCTCATCTCACCAAGATATTTGAAAGAATAGTTATAGGAAAATCTATGACGTTTAGAAGAAAGAAAAAATTAAATGATAACCAACATGGAATCCGATCAGAAAGATCGTGCCTATCACAACTAATAAAATGCTATAACAACATCACTGACGCACTCGAAAGCAAAGAAAAATAAGATGTGATATACACAGACTTTGCTAAGTCATTCGACAAGTGTGATCATGGAATCATAGAACAAAAAATGAAATATATTGAAACAGAAGGAAAAGTTGGTAAATGGATATATAATTTCCTCAGTGAGCGACAGCAAGTCGTTACAGTTCACGGAATATCTTCATCAGAATCGGATTAAGTAGTTCATTACCACAAGGCACAGTATTAGCTCCATTACTATTTATAATCATTCTAACTGAAAGATGAAGTTACCAGTGGTAACACTAAAATTAGTAGAAAAATAAGAAACCAAGATAATAATAGAATCTCCACAAATGGGCATGAACAGAATTTTCAATTGGTCAAAAGGCAACAACAATTTGAAATTTAACTACAAGAATTTAAACTATTAAAAGAGGAAAAAGTGAGGAACTAAAATTTATACTTACTAGAAAGAAGAGAGAGGTACACCATTATTTACACATAGAAAATAATTGAGAAACTAGTCCCAGTCTCCATTTGAACTATATAACCATTCAAACAATAGTAGAAAATAGAAAAGGAAAAATGCGTCATGTTCCCAAACTAAAGCGTAGACACAGAACATCCTCACCACTGAAGGAAAATAGCTTTGTTATCAGAGGGCTAAAACTATTAAGTCAACTGCCCAAAGCTCTTCGGAACACAAATGGTGTCGACGTGGAAGTCTTCAAAAGAAAATCAGATATCTAGCTCAGGGCAATCCCAGATAAGCCGGGTGTATGTGAAGAGCCCAAGAAACCAACTCGCTCCTTCACCAGGCCAACTCGAGAGGTGTGGCAACAAGCCTGACTTCCGTGAAGTGAGGGATCACCACACGGAACACGTGAAAGTTTGAAAAAAAAGGGTGTGAAAGTATGGGGTTTTGCACAATATATATATATATTGTGAACAACCCCATGTTGGGGAACTTTTGAAATTAATTTCCAACGAAGCATATTCAGACTGACAATATAAACAGACACAATAAAGTCAATATTGAGAGTATTATGCCTTTATTTTATTCACATGTCATTCCTTTAATACACTTTAGTTACTTCTTAATAAAAGTTTTCCTGTTTCAAGCCTGTGTTAAAAGTAAATTTTATAATCGACCGCTTGAATCCTTTCATCTCAAACAATATTGTTTCGTCTATTTGCGTGATTGATATTTGCACTGAAGTACAACAGCAACTGTTCGTCAGGGTGCGCGTGAATGCAAGTTAGACAGACGCCTACCTTCATGGCGAGCAATCCTTTTTCACAAACGAAAACGAAAGTCCTCCCGATACTCGTATCTCCGAGTTTGAACACGAACCACAATTAATGGCAAACCCAATGCCCGACTTCGCTTTATACATTTGTCTTGAGGTCATAGCTGTTGACAGGTTAAGGGGAGGAGCCATAAATAAGGGCAAAAAATGCCCAATTCAAAACGAAAGTCCAACATTAAAAGCGGACCGAACGAAATGAGGTCAAAGGGGGAAAAAAATTGGTTTGGGATATTGCTTTTTCTTTTCCTTTTCTTTTCTCGTGCCCCAGATGGTGCCCGTATACCCACTTCAAATGAAGGTTAATGATATAACTAACTTTTCTAGGTTGCCTTTCATTAAGGTACGTTTTCTTATCCACTTTTCCTATTAAATCTTTTATTTTGTTTCCGAAACATTTAAACCAGAATTATTGGCTCTGGAAGCTTTCTGCTGAACATCGGCATTCGTTATTGGTATTAGGAAAGTGGTCTTAAAAGGTGTTATAGAAGTGCTGTTGGCATTCCACTCTCTTATAATTATTACAACTATATCTTTGGCCTACATTTTGTATGACCATATATATATATATATATGATGATGATGATGAATAAAACCACGAAGGAAAGGAAACACAGAATGGTGCTCAAGCGCTTTCGTCTAATATTTTTCATGTGTTACTTTCGTGAAATAATTTTCATATATATATATATGGGATGAATTTCACAATTAGACACGTGAAATGAATGAATGATGCAAATCCACAAGGCAAAAGAAAAATGATTCCAAGGCTTTATTCAGAAGTACACCTCGTCAGGGAATGAAGGGTGGAGGCAAGATGACCAAAAATATATATAACGGGACAGAAAAGCAAAAAGATTAACACAAGATTAACAAGAGTTGATTAGAGGCAAAAGGTATTTTAACAGGATATTGTCAATTTTATACATTCCTGCACTGTTATTAAAATTATTTTTAAATTGGATAAATGCACATTCTAGAATATTCCTTTCGATTATATCTCTGTTTTTAACGAGAGCTTTAGAACTATCCCCTTAATACTATGATTACATCTATACATCTATACCCTAATATCTAACGTTTTACTCGTTTGGCCTATATATAGTGAGTCACATTGCGTACATCCGATCGAATACATACAACCAACCAGATTATCCGGGCTATTCTTTATTAAGCATGATTTAACAGTATTATTATACTTAAAGACTACATTGATACCAGTTGCTTTTAGTAAAGTCGGAAGATATTGAAAATTTACATGGTAAGGTAGGCTAAGGATATTTTTACGCTCAAATTCCTTTACAGGATGTTAATAAAATGTTTAACAGAAAATTAAGAGAAATATTAAAAATAACTATAATGGGCTTTCGCAGCAGTTTCTTAGTATTAATCCATCACTACTATATTTGTACGGTTTAGTAAAAAAACACAAAGTTAATAATCCCATGAGGCCTATTGTTAGCTCAGTAGGCTCCGTAACCTATAAGCTATCTAAATGGTTAGTTAGTTTATTAACGCTGTTAGTTGGCTCTCTTTCCAAGTCACATATTGTAAATAGCAAGGATCTTATTAACAAACTGAAGTTTCCTAATGACCCTAATTTCAAATTGGTAAGTTTTGATGTATGCTCGTTATTTACAAAAGTCCATGTTGATGACCTACTTGATTTTTTAAAAGATAAGATCTCTGAATATTCTTTCCCTGTCCAACACAGCACTCTTATTAGTCCGGTAGCACAGGCCCTGACTTTACTAGAACCCTATTCAAGAATCCATCGGGTGTACACCTGACCCCCGCTTGGCTTTTTCAATATGGCCGCCGTTTTCCAAGATGGCCGGCGAAACTGAAAAATCCCATATCCTGGTCAATACTTGATGGATTTTGATGATCTTGGTGTCATTTCTAGGAGTTTTTAGGATGATGAGTCGATCTGGGGGGGGGGGTTCATTTCAGGTACTTTGGGAGTCGTTTTGACCCACATTCGTCAATACTCAAGGTCATCGGAGGTCAAACGCCCCCCGAAATAAGGAATATCCCATATCCCGGGCAGTCGTGGAGATATTTCGGTGATCTTACTGTCGTTTTTATGGTTTTGGGCGAGAATGAGTAGTTCTATAGGGTTTAAAATGAAATCAGGGATTATTTTCCCCATGGTAAGGTGAATTCCAATATGTCTAATTATATTATTCCTCTTATTTTTTCAGGTTGTTGAGATTATTGCTGATGGTGCTGCCCACCTGGTGGTTTGATGACGTCTTGGTTGTGCCGATTCCAAAATTGTTTTTTGACTGCTGAATATGGAGAATATACCAGGTGAGCATTGTTTAGTTTTCATTTGCTGAGGATAAATTCTTTCAATGTGATTTGTACTCTGAAGAATGGTAAACAAAATTCTTATTTTTCAGGTTCTACAAAAACTGCAGACGAATGTTTCTTCAAGGATTTTCTGCGTAGCTGTCCTGGAGGTCAGAAAGGTCTTTCAAATTGTGGGAGGATTCAGAAAATCATAGAGAGCAGCGACATCACAGGGCAGCCAGATGTTCGAGCGAGACTAGAGCCTCTCTTGGAAGATGGAGCAAAAATCCTTTGTTGTCACAAGAACTGTGTTTCCACTTATGTGTCCACGCGGAATTTATCAGCATTCATGAAAAAGAGAGAATGTGATACCCCTACAGTGGAGCCAAAAAGACTACGTAGTGCTGTTCTCAGTGAAGGCCCAGTATATGACCCTAAAAAACACTGTCTCTTTTGTTTGAAAGTCATTGAGTGTATATTACCCGAGAAATATGACATCAAAGTTCCGGTGCAATACCGCATTCCAGCATGTAGGTTTATGACCGATAAGCTTGGTGATAAAAAAACAAATTACAAAGATGTGTTGATAGAAAAGTGTAAACTGAAAATGATAAGCAGAGACAAGTTGTACTCAGTAGGTTGTTGGGCATGAAAGGAGATTTACCGGCTGAAGAAGCCCGATACCATAAAGATTGTATGTCTACCTTTCATGTTGAGGTTGAGAGAGCTTGCCAGAATAAGTCAAGGGTTGAACCTGAAGACCGCCCCTTCATTGCTTTGTGTGTAGAATTGTCGAAGGACAAAATGAAACCATGGAATTCAATTGAAGTAGAGAAGCTTTACAAAGAGTTAGGTGGTGAGAAGTTGTCACGTAGGTCGCTCATTGTAAAAGTTAAAGATTACTTCAAAGACGAAATTGTAGACTTACATGGGGATGGTATCGCTACGTTGTTAGTTTTCAAAAACTATGCTGCCTCATACCTGACTATTGCAAAAGATTGTGAGGAATCTGTTGATATTGATGAGTGTGTGAAGAAGCTGGGCAAGCAAATCGCGAGTGAGTGCAAAAAGAACAAGGAAGAATTCACTTCTTATCGTACTCACATAGACAAATGTATTGCTTCCGAATGTATGAGTGATGTTCTTATGCAATTGCTTACTCGTGTAAGTTCGAAATTCTCTGACTCCCTGCAATCCATAATGGTTGGAAACATTATATCAAGTGTTGTTACAAATCAGCCTACTCCACTCCAAATAGCACTGGGTGTTCTCATAGGTGACCATAAGCAAATCATTAAAGAGTTGTACAAGTACAACGTAACTTGTTCTTATGATGAAGTGCGGCGTTTTATGCGCTCAGCTGCTGTTGTTGCAGCAAGAGATGCTGTGTGGTCGGGTTTGAATGGTGCTGCACTTGCTGGTCTTGTGCAAGTTATAATTGACAACTTTGATGCAGTTATCCACTCCCAAAATTGTAGATTAAACTGTCACAACCTTGCAGCTATTGTGACACAGCCCAGATCACTTGAAAAGGTGTGAGCTTTGTTTTGCTTACGAGGTCATATCTTGTAGCTTTGCAACCTTCCATAGAATGCATGTGCCCTGCACTTCAGCATAAATTGTGGTTTATATCCGAATATCCATATCCATATAATGTAGGTTATGTCATTTAAGCATTATGATCTGGTTTTATCTGCAGAAAAGATGTTAAGTGCTCAGCAGTTAGCTAGATTGTAGAAATCGTCACTGAAATAAAGCAAATACAGTGATGTCAACTGTGGCATTATCATATTTCAAGGCCAAACTTTAACCTCAAATGACCTTGACTTGACCCATGGAGTTGCAAAATGATATCCTACTGTTATCATGTGCCTATAAAACTACTCAGTCCCGCCCAAAACCATAAAAACGACAGTAAGATCACCAAAATATCTCCACGACTGCCCGGGATATGGGATATTCCTTATTTCGGGGGGCGTTTGACCTCCAATGACCTTGAGTATTGAAGAATGTGGGTCAAAACGACTCCCAAAGTATCTGCAGGATATGGGATTTTTCAGTTTCACCGGCCATCTTGGAAAATGGCGGCCATATTGAAAAAGCCAAGCGGGGGTCAGGTGTACACCCGATGGATTCTTGAATAGGGTGGTATAAGCTTTCAAAATATGTCAAGATTTGCTGTATAACAAACAATGCAGGGTTTCCACCCCGTGCAACCGGACTATATTGAGTTAATTAAGCTTTGCGTCAAAGACTGTAAATTTCAGTTTGAAAATAAGTTTCATGCTATGTCGTTTGGATTGGCAATGGGAAATCCACTCTCACCGGTATTGGCTAACTTATATGTGGAATTTTTTTAAAGCAGAATTTTGCCTACTATTGTTAATTTTAACCTTGTTTGGTACAGATATATAGGTAATATTGTATGCCTTTGGCCTAATAATTTGGATGTTGACTTATTTCTTGGTAGGCTCAACAGTTTATTCCCATCTATTAAGTTCACGGCTGAAAAAGAAAATGACGGAAGCTTATCTTTTCTGGATCTAAAAATTCGGAGATGCTTTAATCAATTCAAATTTGAAGTTTATCGTAAGCCTACTAATAATAACTCTTATGTGTATTTTTATTCCGACTATCATCCCGCGATTAAACCTTCTATTTTCTCTGCTATGTTTCTTAGATCATTGAGAGTTGTCAGTCCTGAATTTTTAGATTCTAAGTTATGCAATATCATGAATATTGGTACTAAATTATGTTACCCTATTTCATTTTTAGATAACTGCCTTTGGAAAGCCAAGAATAGGTATTATAATAGTGTAACTGTAAAGGAATTTGAGCGTAAAAATATCCTTACCTTACCTTACCATGTAAATTTTCAATATCTTCCGACTTTACTAAAAGCAATTGGTATCAGTGTAGGCTTTAAGTATAATAATACTGTTAAATCACGCTTAATAAAGAATAGCCCGGATAATCTGGTTGGTTGTGTGTATTCGATCGGATGTACACAATGTGACTCACTATATATAGGCCAAACGGGTAAAACGTTAGATATTAGGGTAAAACAGCATAAATATGTGTGTAGAACAGTAAATAATTTTAATGCATTGTTTAACCATATGTATAGATGCAATCATAGTATTAAGTGGGATAGTTCTAAAACTCTCGTTAAAAAAAGAGAGATCGAAAGAAATATTCTAGAATGTGCATTTATCCATTTTAAAAATAATTTCAATAACAGTACGGGAATGTACAAAATTGACAATATCCTGTTGAAATACCTTTTGCCTCTAATCAACTCTTGTTAATCTTGTGTTAATCTTTTTGTTTTTATATCCCGGTGTATATATTTTTGGTCATCTTGCTTCCACCCTTCATTCCCTGACGAGGTGTACTTCTGAATACACGAAAGGGCTTGGAATTTTCCTCTGAGATCAGTGTGACCCAGGTCGATCCTCTTGAGATAGGCTCATCATTTCGATCATTGCTATATTGTCTTGAGTGTAAACTGTTTTAGGCCGACCACTTCCACGCTTCCGTGCCGTCAAACCAGTTGCTTTAAGTATTTTAATTATTCTATTCACAGACGTAACATTACAAATTATTCCTGGAAATGCCCTCAAAATTCTTGCCCCACTCCATCTTTTTTCTCAGAAACACTTTTCAATCACCGCTTTCCACCGTTAATTAGAACCATAATTTGAAGGGTAAGTTTAAGAAACAGTATTTAAGATGGGCGTAAAACTCGTTATTGTAACGTTTTGTTTGGCCGTAACAGATCGAAAACTGAACAAATTCCCCGGCCAGTCATGAGTTTAGGAGACACCTCCGTCGTTGTGTGAGGTGTTAGTCGATATTTAAACAAAAATTTATCCAACACCACTTGCATTTCCTCCCCATGAGAATGACGCAAAGCCGACTTGAAAGTACGGACCATATTTTCCGCGAGACCGTTAGTAGACGGGTGAAAAACACGACCGGACATGTCTAATGCCATTTACGTGGACAAAAGGACGAAATTCCTCACTGGCAAAACAAGTACCATTGTCGGAACCAGAACTATGGGTAAACCCCATCCAGCGAAACACAACGGAGTAAACGAATAGTAACACCCGAAGTCGTGGAAGTGGTTGGAAAAAATTCCACCCACTTAGAGTAGGCGTCCACAATGACTAGGAAATAAGTATTATTTATAGGACTTGCATAGTCAACATGGATCCTATGCCAAGGTATAGTAGGCCATTCCGAAGGATGAAGTGGACGTTTCTCTGGGAGATCTCTGTTCTCTAGGCAGCTTTGACAGGAACGAACCAATGATTCGAGTTCTCCATCTAAACCGGGCCACCAGAAATAAGCTCTCGCCAGCTCTTTCATTTTTGTTGCACCCATGTGTTCAGCGTGAAGTTCCTTCACTAAATTCGACCTGCCTTCATTCAAAATTATCACTCTGTGACCCCATTGTTAGAAAATCTAGAAGAGGAAGAGCCATTGTTGTCCCAAGGCGATATGATGACTAAGCTCATTGATGCAGCATTGCTTGTATATATTAAGTTAAGGTGTGTGTATATCCATCTCATAATTGTAAGGTTAGTGAAAAATTCACTTAATTTAGAGCTAGCATTTTTGGGCTCTTGTGGCATCATTGTTTGGGCACTCTTGTGGCATCATTTTTTGGGGCACTGCGAGTCCTTCCTACTCGTTTGTTGAATGCCGCACTTACAGGGTGTGGTCTTATAGAGAGCTCTCTTGCAATTCAGTTTGGTTGTTTAGATACAAGATTGTTGCATCATGCAATGGTGCAGTTGTGTTGTTGTTGCAAGGTTTAGAAAGAAGACCATAAATAGTGCCCCTTTTGTTTTTTATCTTAATTTTATGCAACTGACGCCTAAGGTAGGTCCACATCGAGTGAGCAACTCTGAGGTAGGACCTAATAGGACCTAATAGCCGTTCACGGCTCAGCTGAGGTTCTGAACCCAATAAAATAAAAAATAACATGGTCCTTCGGAACTGGATTCTAGCCCAAGACTGAGTCAGTGACTATTTTTCGGCAAAGTTCTGATTGTGCAAATTGCAGCCCAAGTTAGGCCTGGACGGGTTGAGCATAATTGAGTTAAGGTCCCAACGTAGAAACTTTGGTCGCCCAATTGCGAAACTTGACCACTAGTCTGCCGTTGCTTTGGGCCTACATTTTACCGGTTTGGTTAATTTTGGTTTATTATTCGTAGGCGAAGGTTGCAGACTTCAGTGCATCAGTTACTTGGGTGGAAAATTTGATATTCCATACTGGTGGTTGGTCAGTACCCCAACCAAGCAATTCAGTTTATTTGAAAAAAAGCAAAATTTGAGTTTGATCAGTTTGGTTAAGTATTATTGCCAATTCAGCTTATTTGGCATTGAGCCCAATTGTTGTTTGCATTGAAGATGAGTGCAGCTGAATTGAACAAGTTTAGAAAACTAAAAATGTCGCTCTAAGCGAAGTAAATGTTAAAATTGAGGCTGTTATAGAAGAGGATGAAATAGGAAATAACATAATTTATTTTGAAGAGATTATTGTTGACATAATTAAAGTATGCCACAGAGCAAAAGAGTTTAGCAGCTCAGTACAGTTAGAGACCAGGTCTAATAATGAGACACAACCCTCAACAAATGGTGTTTGTGAAGTTAAGGTTAACAGATCTACAGTTCAATTACCAAGGCTCGTACTCAAAACATTTTCTGGGAGTATTCAGGAATGGCAAGGATGGGCAGACAGTTTTCAATCAGCAGTTCATTCTAGTCAAGTGTTAAGTGCGGTGGAGAAGTTTAATTATTTGCAGTCCCTCTTGGAAGGGGACGCAGCAAAGACAATAGCAGGATTAGCATTAACAGAGGCTAATTATAATGTGGCTTGGGATATATTAAAGAAACGGTTTGGTAAGCCAGAGATCTTAATTAAAAGCCACCTCCGTGAACTTTTAGCTATACCTCATGTTAATAATCTCAATAGTGTCAAGGAGTTACGGCAATTATATGATGAATTTGGAGTTAGAACTAGGTCCCTGGACAACTTGGGTGTAGGAATGGAAAGGTATGGTATAATGTTGGTCACTATACTGGAGTCTAAATTGCCTAGCTCAATTTTGCTTGAATTAAGTAGAGGACACTCTACAGAACATGTGTACATCCCGCTTCAGCAGATGTTAAGTCTTTTAAGCACAGAATTAGCAAGACGAGAGGGAATTGAGTTTGCACAGTGGGATGTTAAACAAGGGGACAAAGGCAGGCACAGCACGAAAGTTTCTACAAAAAGGAATAGCCCAGGTATACTGTAGTCTCAGCTCTACATGCATCATCTGAGAATAAATTAAAGGGAATCAAGGAATGCATATTTTGCGAAGGCAACCACAAGTCATATAAATGTGAGGTGGCTGAGGCTTTACCTGTTGAGGAGAAAAAGGACAGGGTAACTAAGTCCACAGCATGTTTTAAATATTTTTTGAAAGGTCACAGAGCAAGGTTTTGTAAGTTTAAAAATTTGTGCAAAAAATGCCATGGCCGGCATCAGCCATTATTGTGTGAAAACACACCTAGTAGACCTATCCCCGAAGTAGAGACATCAGTGGCACATGCCACTGCTATGAAAGGGAGTAAAAGTAAAGGGGGATTATTGCAAACAGCTGCAACATTATTAATTGGGAATGATGGAGAAGCTACTGTAAGAGTGTTGTTTGATAGTAGTAGCCAGTGTAGCTTTATTAAGACAGAATTTCCAGAAAATTGAAGTTTAAAGAACTTAAGAGGGAAAATTTAAGAATTTCTGGGTTTGAGGGTTCCGTTCAAAACCGAACCAAAGTTAAGAAGGTAGAAGTTCTAGTTATGGGGTTGTTACCACAAAGTCCCACTCTCAGTCTATCAAGGTTCAAGCTGTAGAGATTGAGGAACTTTGTGCTCCAGTCACCAGGGCCGGATTTTCCAATAGGCAACATAGGCCATTGGCCTAGGGCCCACCAGTAACTTGGGGCCCACTGGGGACCTCCTACAATCCCTTGACACAAACAGTATCATTGACAAATTTGCCATAGAAAAAAGCAGGAAAAAGTCATTTTGAACTTCACATAGTTGTGCTTGCAAAATTTATTATGCTTCAGTTTCATTGTATTTTTCCATTATTCCTATGTGTAAGATGTACATGATATGGAACTTGATTTACTTTGATGTACTTGATATGGAACTAATTTGATTAAAAATTATTAATGTGTAATGTATTACATTATGTTGTAATTCTTATTGCAAAATTTATTATGCTTCAATTTGACTGTATTTTTTTCCATTATTCCTTTGTGTAAGAATAAGTTGTACATGATATAAAACTAATTTGAATAAAATTATTGATGTGTTACATTATGTTGTAATTCTTTTTTTTTTACATTACAATATTACGATATATATATATATATAATATTTTTTTTGGGGGGGCACTGATAAGGTTTGGCCTAGGGCCCATAAGCAAGTAAATCCAGCCCTGCCAGTCACTACTTGTTTAGATATGACATGTGTCCAAGAATTGCAAGTTAAAGGAATTAATTTGGGCAATAATAAGTTTGAAGGAACAGAAGATATTAGTCTTTTGATTGGAGCTGACTATTATTGGGACTTCATCACTGGTAATATTGTCCGCACATCTCGAGGTCCGGTAGCTATTGAAAGTAAGCTAGGCTGGATGCTACATGGGAGCTATTGCAATGAAATGGAGGTTAAAGCTCTTTTTGTTAAGATTGAGGAGAACAGCCATGGTTTGGAAAGGCATTTGAAGGCCTTTAGGGAACTTGAATCCATTGGCATAAAGGACAAACAAGAGAAGCAGGCGAGTACAGTGAACAGTGATGTTTTAGGACAATTTGAAAAAGGGATTGGGTTTAGAGATGGTTGCTATGAAGTTGGCCTCCCTTGGAAGGATTCTTGCAAACCCGGTTTAAACCTTCAGCTAGCTAATAGGAGGTTGAAGACTTCATTACACAGGCTAAGGAAAAATGAGGAGTTGTTAATTGAATACAATGAGGCCATCCTAAGCTATATAAAGGAGGGCTATGCTGAAAGGATGCAAGGTGAGCCAGGAGGCACATTATCTGCCACACCATGCAGTGGTACGGCGAGACAAAACTACCACCAAACTGAGGGTAGTTTTTGATGGCTCAGCCAAACCCAAAGGTGGTGTGTCTTTGAATGACTGTTTGGATGCTGGGCCAAATTTAAATGCAGATTTATTTTCCTTGTTACGGAGAGTCAGGTTTCGTAGAGTTGCATTGACTGCAGATGTGAAGCAAGCCTTTTTGCGGATAAAGTTAAAACTAGAGGACAGAGATGCAGTAAGGTATCTGTGGGTGGATACGAAAGACTTGTTGGAAAATGAACCTAAGGTTCAAGCATATAGAATGAAGTCAATGTTGTTTGGCCTCAGCTCTAGTCCATTTCTGTAGGCAACTACTATGCACATAAGGAAAAATTTTTATGTTGATGATTTGCTGTGTTCCGTGGATAATACAGAAATGGCTAAACAGATATTCATGGAGGCTAGAGCTATAATGAGGGAGGCTGGCATGGAGCTTAGAAAATGGCAGACCAATCATTCTCAATTACAAGAGTTTATGAGTCAGTCCTGTGTAGTACCTGATGCAGCAGAAAGTATTGGGGATTCTGGTATTAAGGAGTTGTGGGCAATGGACGCAAAAGTGCTAGGCATTGTTTGGCAGCAAGGAGAGGATTTGTTTACCTTCAATGGGAAATCTTTAGTATAGCTGGCTGAGAATAAGACAAGGTGGACAAAACGTACAGCTCTTAGTTTGGCTTCAAAGGTCTTTGATCCTCTTGGATTCCTGGCTCCATTTGTGATAAAGTAAAAAATTTGGTTTCAGAGCCTCTGGGAAATTGGACTTGGTTGGGACCAAGAGTTATCTGATCATATGGTGGTAAGGTGGAAATATTGGTTCAAAGAATTGGCACATCTTGGAGATATTGAAATCTCAAGATGGTACTTTGGAGAGTTGAACAATAGTCCAGACAATTTGGAGCTGCACATCTTTTGTGATGCAAGTGAGGAAGCCGATACAACTTGTATTTATATAAGAGGCACATTCAAAGAGGGAGTAGGTTGCAGGTTGGTTGCTGCAAAGAGCAGAGTAGCACCTTTGAAAAGGCTTTCTATTCCAAGGTTGGAATTGATGGGTGCAGTTATTGCTAGTCGGCTTGCAGTTACAGTGCAAAAGTCTTTGGCCCTCTATGAAATTCCAAGCTATTATTGGACAGACTCCACTATAGTCTGGCACTGGTTAAGAAGCCAGGTAAGGAAATGGAAACCATTTGTTGCCAATAGGGTGGCGGAAATTCAAGCACACACAGATCCCAAGCAATGGAAGCATTGTCCAGGCACCCAAAACCCAGCTGATTTACCAACACGAGGAATTTCAGTGAAAGATCTTGCACAGTCAAGTTTGTGGTGGAATGGGCCAGAGTGGTTAAAACTTGGAAGTGAAAACTGGCCTAATCAGCCTATTGTAGGGGAATGCCAGGCTCAAGAAGAATGGGTGAGTGAAATGAGAAAATGCACTGTGAACAGTTGTCAAGTTATGCAGCAGGACCCCATATTGAGGCATGAGGACATTAGCAGTCTGAAAAGGTTGTTAAGAGTGACAACATGGGTATATAGATTTACCAACAATATTAAGGGAGAAACAAGAAGGGGAGGAATTCTGAACAGTAAGGAGATTCAGCAAGCCAGGCAATACTGGGTGGTATATGTGCAGAAGGAAAAATTTGGGGAAGAGAAGGAATTGCTCACCAGCAGTCCATTACAGGTTCTACCAACACATTCTGCTCTCAAGGGTTTGGATGTGTTTTTGGATCAGGATTTATTGAGCGTAGGAGGTAGACTACAGTTTTCTGGGCTTCCAGAGGAAAAAAGACATCCAATTTTGTTACCTTCTGGGGGCACTTTGTGGAACTTTTCATCCTGGATACTCATTATAAGTTGTTACTTCCTGGAGATAGAGAAGTGATAATAGAGATCAGACAACAGTTTTGGATTCCCAAAATTAGACAAGTAGTAAAAAGGGTCTTGCATAAATGTGTGGTTTGCAAGCATTGGAGTGCAAAGCCTTATTATGAAAAGGTGGCTCCACTTCCAAGAGAACGGTGTGTCTATACTGCCCCATTTGATGTAGTGGGAGTAGACTTCGCAGGTCCAGTCTATGTGTATGAGCAAGGGGAGTCTAACAAAGATTTATGTCTTTTCACATGTGTTACCACCAGAGTAATCCATTTGGAGTTGGTAAGCAACTTAAGTAGTGATGTATTTCTTTTGGACTTTAAAAGGTTTGTGAACAGAAGGGGTTCCCAAATAAAATCATATCGGATAATGCAAAAACCTTCAAAAAGGCTGCAAAGGAACTCCAAGAAGTTTGGTCCTTGCTAAAAGAGAAAGGATTCCAATCAACTTTTCACACCAAGGGGTACAGTGGGAGTTTATTGTTGAGAGAGCACCATGGTGGGGAGGATTTTGGGAAAGGCTAGTGAGAAGTGTAAAATGTCCATTAAAGAAACTTTTAGCTAATGCTCATTTGAGCAAAAACGAATTCTGCACTGTTTTGTGTGAAGTAGAAGTAATGGTGAACAGTAGGCCTATCACCTTTGTTTATAACATTATGCGGGATGCAGAGCCATTGACACCAAATCATTTTCTTTGTGGTAAACGATTAACATCAAGCCCCAGTGTGCCAGAAGACTTGCAGCCTATCCAGAGCACTCAAGGAGAGTTAATCAGAAGGTTCAAGTACCTTGAAGAGCTACAAGATCAGTTATGGAAGAGGTGGCAGATGGAATACTTGCCAGAACTCAATTATTACCCATCAGGCAATGTAATGGGCTCCAATGCAAATTGTATCAAGGTGGGAGAAGTGGTAATGATTGGGGATGAAAGACCAAGGCAATGCTGGAGGCTTGGCATAATTGAAGAGTTGTTTGTTGGCAAAGACAATTTAGTTAGCTCTGCACTGGTAAACACTTCAGGAAGAAAATTAAAGAGACCTATACAAAAATTCTATGCTTTAGAAATCAGCAAAAACACGAATAGTCAAGATGAAACATTTGAGTTACAGTCTCATGGAGAAGTCTCGGCTAAACTTGCAGAAGGTAATGACAACAATGCCCCTTCGGTGGGGAGTGTTAGAAAATCTAGAAGAGGAAGAACCATTGTTGTCCCAAGGCGATCTACAGATCGACAGAAGCTAAGGCTAACAAAGACCCTAAGATCCACTCTAAGGTTAGCCCGAGAGAAAGGAAAGAGTAGGGGGTTAAGAGAAGAGAAGAGAATAAGGGGTTAAGTAAGGAGCAACACCTATCATTCGTGGGTTAACTTTCATTCAGAAAAAGAGAAAAAAGACTCACCATCATCCGCCGGCCACTGCCGACAAGTCAGAAAAATAGTCGGAGAGAATAGGAGAGGGGTGAAAGATGAAAATAAGTAAAATAAGAACGCTTAACTCACAGTCATACCAAGCAAACTACAAACATGCAAGAAAAGAGAGTTACAGACATGAAAAAAAAAAAAAAGTAGGTAAAGTTAAACAAAAAGTGGGTTAGTTTACGCTACGAGCTACATCTACGTTCGTGTTAGTCTAATTTTTTTTTTTTAATAATTTTATTGCTGGCATCACACGCTGGCATGTCACAAGCTGGCATTCATCGTCAACAGACTCATCCTCGAGCACCACCACCAGAGCTCCTGTTGCTAACTTTGTTTTTTTACTCTAAACAACGCTAATACTTTTAAAATGTCTGTCAAGACGGTTCTTAAACACATTAACGCTGGTAGAATGAACGACTGACGCGGGAAGATTATTCCATTTATCAATTACTTTAAACGTAAAGAAGTTTTTAGCGATATTAGTAATGAAACGTCTGCCACGCAACTTAAATCCGTTATTGCGAGTATTACTATTATCGAAAGTGAACAATTTGTCAAAATTTACGTTATCGATGTTATTAACGATTTTGAAAACTTCAATAAGCTCCCCCCTTAATCTTCTAGTTTCGAGTGAATACAGGTCTAACTCTTTAATTCTATCTTCATAAAGCTTATTGCGCAATGACGGAATAAGTTTCGTGGCACGACGCTGAACCCTTTCTAACCTATCAATATCCTCACGCAAGTACGGGCACCAAAACTGAATGGCATATTCTAAATGAGGCCTGACTAGGGACTTGTAAAGGAGCGATATAATATCCTTCTATTTAAATTCGAAATTACGCGCTATGAAGCCTAACATCCTATTAGCTTTTGCGCAAGACTCCAGGCACTGGTTCCTAACCTTTAAATCCTTAGATACGCGTACGCCTAAATCTACTTCCTCGTCAACGCTCGCTAACTCCCTATCATCCATCGTGTACGTGTAATTATTGTTGCGAGAACCTATATGCAAAACTTTACATTTGTCTACGTTAAATTGCATCTGCCACTTATATGTCCACTCCATAATCCTATTTACATCGTCTTGGATCCTATTTCTATCGTCCTCGTTAACAACCTTACCGCCTATTTTAGTATCGTCCGCGAATTTTGACACGTTACTAGTCAATCCTACATCTATGTCGTTAATGTAAATTACGACTAGCAATGGGCCTAACACTGAACCCTGTGGGACACCACTACCTACATCTAACCACCCTGATTCACTACCATTAACTACGACCCTCTGTCTCCTAGCACGAAGCCATTCTTCTAACCAGTTAGCTACCTGACCGCGTATACCACGCGCTTTGACCTTCGCAATTAGTCTCCTATGCGGAACTGTATCGAACGCCTTTTTAAAATCTAAATAAATAACGTCAGCTGCTCTATGCCTATCGTATTCGCGTACTATTTCATTATAAAATTCTAACAAATTAGTTAAACAAGACCTATGGCGTCGAAACCCATGCTGACTACTATTAATCAAATCTCTACTTTCTAAGTGATCGATGATACGATCCCTAACTACGGACTCCAAAAGTTTACCGACAATTGACGTTAAGCTAATGGGCCTATAATTGCTAGCTACTGCGCGGTCGCCTTTTTTAAAAATAGGCGTGACGTTAGCTAATTTGAAGTCTTCAGGAATAATCCCCGTTTCGAGTGACTGATTAAAAATCTTCGTTAAGGGGCCTACGATAACTTCTTTCAA
Organism: Bathynomus jamesi; assembly: GCA_023014485.1. NCBI lineage: Eukaryota > Metazoa > Arthropoda > Malacostraca > Isopoda > Cirolanidae > Bathynomus > Bathynomus jamesi. The sequence goes on along the minus strand of JAJOZX010000034.1, from coordinate 1,676,921 downwards.
ATCTTTCAAATGTCTGGGATAAAAAGCGTCAGGGCCTGGAGCCTTGCTAACTTTTAGCCTATCGATATAATGCGCAATCTCAGCCTCGTAAACAGTTATTTCATCCAAAATAGTCTCGCTACTAAATGGAACGATATCGTCCACGTCGGGGACATTATTTACGTCTTCTACGGTAAAAACTGCCGCAAAAAAGTTATTGAAAATACCCGCCATCGCCTGAGCGTCAAAAGCCAAAGCGCCATTAACATCCACTAGAGGGCCTGTGTTATCTTTTACCGGCTTACGATTATTAACGTATTCAAAAAACTTTTTTGGATTATGTTTACTATCCGCAGCTATAAGTATCTCTAAATTACGCTTGGCATTCCTAACTGATCTTTTAACCTGACGTCTAAGCTTGATATACCTATTAAAGTTAGCTACCTGGCCCTTTCAATATTCCTAAAACTTTCTTTAAACGCCACCCAACGAAAATTTGTGTCATTGCCCATAAATAAGTTATCCCAGTCCACTACTCTCATCCTATCAGCAAAACTATCAAAATTAGCCCTACGAAAATCAGGGACTTCTATTACGTTACTATCCTGGTGTTTTCTATCAATAACTTAAACCTAAGAATTTGATGATCACTACATCCTAAACTCTCGCCTACTTCTAAACCTTCGACTGTATTCTCGCCGTTCGTCATCACCAAATTTAAAATATTGTCACCGCGCGTTGGTTCGGTAACTATCTGTCGTAAAAAGTTATCGTCCATAAACTCAACCAATCTCAAACCCTCCTCATTACCAGTAAAATTCTCGTAATTAACATTAGGGCAGTTAAAGTCTCCGACAATTATACTATTCCGATTGTCAATAAAATTACCAAGAAGTGAGTAAAATCTAGTATCTGTATCGAGGGGTTGAACGGGAGGTCTATAAACAACAACAAAATTAAAACTAATACTAAGCTGATGAGTAAGCTGATTGATGCAGCATTGCTTGTATATATAAAGTTAAGATGTATATACTGTATATCCATCTCATAATTGTAAGGTTAGTGAAAAGTTCACTTAATTTAGAGCTAGCATTTTTGGGCTCTTGTGGCATCATTGTTTGAGCACTCTTGTGGCATCATTTTTGGGGCGCTGTGTGTCTTTTCTACTCGTTTGTGAAATGCGGTACTTACAGGGTGTGGTCTTATATAGAGCTCTCTTGCAATTCAGTTTGGTTGTTTAGATACAAGATTGTTGCATCGTGCAATAGTGCAGGTTGTGTTGTTGTTGCAAGGTTTAGAAAGAAGACCATAAATAGTGCCCCTTTTGTTTTTTTATCTTAAATTCATGCAACTGAGGCCTAAGGTAGGCCCACATCGAGTCAGCAACCCTGAGGTAGGACCTAATAGGACCTCCAAGTCCGTAAGTTTTTAATATAGCTTAACTTGGGTTGTAGGGTGAACTGGCCCTTCAGAGCTTGGCCATTCACGGATCAGCTGGGATTTTGAACCCAATAAAAAAAATATATATATAATAACAAGCTCTAAATTAAGTTAATTTTTCACTAACCTTACAATTATGAGATGGATATATATACACCTTAACTTAATATATACAAGCAATGCTGCATCAATCAACATAGTCATGATATCGCCTTGGGACAACAATGGTTCTTCCTCTTCTAGATTTTCTAACACTCCCCACCGAAGAGGCATTGTTGTCATTACCTTCTGCAAGTTTAGCCAAGCCTTCTCCATGAGGCTGTAACTCAAATGTTTCATCTTGACTATCCGTGTTTTTGCTGATTTCTAAAGCATAGAGTTTTTGTATAGGCCTCTTTAATTTTTCTCCTGAAGTCTTTACCAGTGCAGACCTAACTAAATTGTCTTTGCCAACAAACAACTCTTAAATTATGCCAAGCTTCCAGCATTGCCTTGGTCTTTCATCCCCAATCATTACCACTTCTCCCACCTTGATACAATTTGTATTGGAGCCCTTTACATTGCCTGATGGATAACAATTGAGTTCTGGCAAGTATTCTATCTGCCACCTCTTCCATAACTGATCTTGTAGCTCTTCAAGGTACTTGAACCTTCTGGTTAACTCTTCTTGAGTGCTCTGGATAGGCTGTAAGTTTTCTGGCAAACTGAGGCTTGATGTTAATCGTTTACCACAAAGAAAATGATTTGGTGTCAATGGCTCTGCATCCCGCATAATGTTATAAACAAAGGTGATAGGCCTACTGTTCACCATTGCTTCTACTTCACACAAAACAGTGCAGAATTCGTTTTTGCTCAAATGAGCATTAGCTAAAAGTTTCTTTAATGGACATTTTACACTTCTCACTAGCCTTTCCCAAAATCCTCCCCACCATGGTGCTCTCTCAACAATAAACTCCCACTGTACCCCTTGGTGTGAAAAGTTGATTGGAATCCTTTCTCTTTTAGCAAGGACCAAACTTCTTGGAGTTCCTTTGCAGCCTTTTTGAAGGTTTTTGCATTATCCGATATGATTTTATTTGGGAAACCCCTTCTGTTCACAAACCTTTTAAAGTCCAAAAGAAATACATCACTACTTAAGTTGCTTACCAACTCCAAATGGATTACTCTGGTGGTAGCACATGTGAAAAGACAGATAAACCTTTGTTAGACTCCCCTTGCTCATACACATAGACTGGACCTGCGAAGTCTACTCCCACTACATCAAATGGGGCAGTATAAACACACCGTTCTCTTGGAAGTGGAGCCACCTTTTCATAATAAGGCTTTCCACTTCAACGCTTGCAAACCACACATTTATGCAAGACGTTTTTTACTACTTATATAATTTTGGGAATCCAAAACTGTTGTCTGATCTCTATTATCACTTCTCTAACTCCAGCATATAACAACTTATGATGAGTATCTACGATCAAAAGTTCCATAAAGTGCCACCCAGAAGGTAGCAAAATTGGATGTCTTTTCTCCTCTGGAAGCCCAGAAAACTGTAGTCTACCTCCTACTCTCAATAAGTCCTGATCCAAAAACACATCCAAACCTTTGAGAGCAGAATGTGTTGGTAGAACTTGTAATGGACTGCTGGTGAGCAATTCCCTCTCTTCATCAAATTTTTCCTTCTGCGCATATACCACTCAGTATTGCCTGGCTTGCTGAATCTCCTTACTGTTCAGAATTCCTTCCCTTCTTGTTTCTCCCTTAATGTTGTTGGTAAATCTATATACCCATGCTGTCACTCTTAACAACCTTTTCAGACTGCTAATGTCATCAAGCCTCAATATGGGGTCCTGCTGCATAACTTGACAACTGTTCACAGTACATTTTCTCATTTCACTCACCCATTCTTCTTGAGTCTGGCATTCTCCTCCATTAGGCTGATTAGAAGGCCAGTTTTCACTTCCAAGTTTTAGCCACTCTGCTCCATTCCACCACAAACTTGACTGTGCAAGATCTTTCACTGAAATTCCTCGTATTGGTAAATCAGCTGGGTTTTGGGTGCTTGGACAATGCTTCCATTGCTTGGGATCTGTATGTGCTTGAATTTCCTCCACCCTATTGGCAACAAATTGTTTCCATTTCCTTGCCTGGCTTCTTAACCAGTGCCAGACTATAGTGGAGTCTGTCTAATAATAGCTTGGAATTTCATAGAGGGCCAAAGACTTTTGCACTGTAACTGCAAGCCGACTAGCAATAACTGCACCCATCAATTCCAACCTTGGAATAGAAAGCCTTTTCAAAGGTGCTACTCTGCTCTTTGCAGCAACCAACCTGCAACCTACTCCCTCTTTGAATGTGCCTCTTATATAAATACAAGTTGTATCGGCTTCCTCACTTGCATCACAAAAGATGTGCAGCTCCAAATTGTCTGGACTATTGTTCAACTCTCCAAAGTACATCTTGGGATTTCAATATCTCCAAGATGTGTCAATTCTTTGAACCAATATTTCCACCTTACCACCATATGATCAGGTAACTCTTGGTCCCAACCAAGTCCAATTTCCCAGAGGCTCTGAAACCAAATTTTTTTCCTTTATCACAAATGGAGCCAGGAATCCAAGAGGATCAAAGACCTTTGAAGCCAAACTAAGAGCTGTACGTTTTGTCCACCTTGTCTTATTCTCAGCCAGCTATACTAAAGATTTCCCAGTGAAGGTAAACAAATCCTCTCCTTGCTGCCAAACAATGCCTAGCACCTTTGTGTCTATTGCCCACAACTCCTTAATATCAGAATCCTCAATACTTTCTGCTGCATCAGGTACTACACAGCACTGACTCATAAACTCTTGTAATTGAGAATGATTGGTTTGCCATTTTCTAAGCTCCATGCCAGCCTCCTTCATTATAGCTCTAGCCTCCCTGAATATCTGTTTAGCCATTTCTGTATTATCCACGGAACACAGCAAATCATCAACATAAAAATTTTTCCTTATGTGTTCAATAGTGTTAGGATAGACTTCAGAATATTTCTTAAAATGGTACTGCATAGTAGCTGCTGTTAGAAAATCTAGAAGAGGAAGAACCATTGTTGTCCAAACGCGATATGATGACTAAGCTGATTGATGCAGCATTGCTTGTATATATTAAGTTAAGGTGTATATATATCCATCTCATAATTGTAAGGTTAGTGAAAAATTAACTTAATTTAGAGCTAGCATTTTTTAGCTCTTGTGGCATCATTGTTTGGTCACACTGTTGGCATCATTTTGGGGCGCTGCGCGTTCTTTCTACTCGTTTGTGGGATGTCGTACGTACAGGGTGTGGTCTGTTAGAGAGCTCTCTTGCAATTCAGTTTGGTTGTTTAGATACAAGATTGTTGCATCGTGCAATAGTCCAGGTTGCGTTGTTGTTGCAAGGTTGAGAAAGAAGACCATAAATAGTACCCCTTTTGTTTATATTAAATTCATGTAACAAAGGTCTAAGGTAGGCCCGCATCGAGTCAGCAACCCTGAGGTAGGACCTAATAGGATCTCCGTAAGTTTTAATTTTAGCTTAACTTGGGCTGTTGGTAGCACTGGCCCTTTAGAATTTGGCCGTTCACGGCTCAGCTGGGATTTTGAACCCAACAAATAAATAAATTAACAGCTGCCAACAGAAATGGACTAGAGCTGAGGCCAAACAACACTGACTTCATTCTATATGCTTGAACCTTAGGTTCATTTTCCAACAAGTCTTTCGTATCCACCCACAGATACCTTACTGCATCTCTGTCCTCTGGTTTTAACTTTATCCGCAAAAAGGCTTGCTTCACATCTGCAGTCAATGCAATTCTACCAAACTTGAATCTCAGTAACAAGGAAAATAAATCTGCAAATTTGGCCCAGCATCCAAACAGTCATTCAAGGATACACCACCTTTGTCCTTGGCTTAGCCATCAAAAACTACCCTCAGTTTGGTGGTAGTTTTGTCTCGCCGTACCACTGCATGGTGTGGCAGATAATGCGCCTCCTGGCTTAGGATGGCCTCATTATATTCAATTAACAACTCCTCATTTTTTCTTAGCCTGTGCAATGAAATCTCCAACCTCCTATTAGCTAGCTGAAGGTTTGAACTGGGTTTGCAAGAATCCTTCCAAGGGAGGCCAACTTCATAGCAACCATCTCTAAACCCAATCCTTATTTCAAATTGCTCTAAAACATCAGTGTTCACTGTACTTGTGTGCTTCTCCTGTTTGTCCTTTATGCCAATGGATTCAAGTTCCCAAAAAGCTTTCAAATACCTTTCCAAACCATGGCTGTTCTCCTCAATCTTAACAAAAAGAGCTTTACCCTCCATTTCATTGCAATAGCTACCATGTAGCATCCAGCCTAGCTTACTTTCAATAACTACGAGACCTCGAGATGTGTGGACAATATTACCAGTGAAGTCCCAGTAATAGTCAGCTCCAATCAAAAGACTAACATCTTCTGTTCCTTCAAACTTATTATTGCCCAAATTAATTCCTTTAACTTGCAATTCTTGGACACATGTCATATCTAAACAAGTAGTGACTGGAGCACAAAGTTCTTCAATCTCTACAGCTTGGACATTGATAGTGGGACCTTGTGGTAACAACCCCTTAACCAGAACTTCTACCTTCTTAACTTTGGTTCGGTTTTGAACGGAACCCCAAAACCCAGAAATTCTTAAATTTTCCCTCTTAAGTTCTTTAAACTTCAATTTTCTGGAAATTCTGGTCTTAATAAAGCTACACTGGCTACCACTATCAAACAACACTCTTATAGTAGCTTCTCCATCATTCCCAATTAATAATGTTGCAGCTGTTTGCAATAATCCCTCTTTACTTTTACTCCCTTTCATAGCAATGGCATGTGCCACTGATGTCTCTCCTTCGGGGGTAGGTCTACTAGGTGTGTTTTCACACAATAATGGCTGATGCCGGCCATGGCATTTTTTGCACAAATTTTTAAAATTAAAAAACGTTACTCTGTGACCTTTCAAAAGACATTTAAAACATGCTGTGGACTTAGTTACGATGTCCTTTCTCTCCTCAACAGATAAAGCCTCAGCCACCTCACATTTATATGACTTGTGGTTGCCTTCGCAAAATATGCATTCCTTGATTCCCTTTAATTTATTCTCAGATGATGCCTGTAAAGCTGACACTGTACCTGGGCTATTCCTTTTTGTAGAAACCTTGGTGCTGTGCCTGCCTTTGTCCCCTTGTTTAACATCCCACTGTGCAAACTCAATTCCCTCTCGTCTTGCTAATTCTGTGCTTAAAAAACTTAACATCTGCTGAAGGGGGATGTACACAACTACACATGTTCTGTAGAGTGTCCTCTACTTAATTCAAGCAAAATTGAGCTAGGCAATTTAGACTCCAGTATAGTGACCAACATTATACCATACCTTTCCATTCCTACACCCAAGTTGTCCAGGGACCTAGTTCTAACTTCAAATTCATAATTTAATTGCCGTAACTCCTTGACATTATTGGGATTACTAATAGGAGGTATAGCTAAAAGTTCACGGAGGTGGCTTTTAATTAAGATCTCTGGCTTACCAAACCGTTTCTTTAATATATCCCAAGCCACATTATAATTAGCCTCTGTTAATGCTAATCCTGCTATTGTCTTTGCTGCGTCCCCTTCCAAGAGGGACTGCAAATAATTAAACTTCTCCACCGCACTTAACACTTGACTAGAATGAACTGCTGATTGAAAACTGTCTGCCCATCCTTGCCATTCCTGAATACTCCCAGAAAATATTTTGAGTACAAGCCTTGGTAATTGAACTGCAGATCTGTTAACCTTAACCGGTAATTCAACTGCAGATCTGTTAACCTTAACCGGTAATTGAACTGCAGATCTGTTAACCTTAACCGGTAATTGAACTGCAGATATGTTAACTTTAACTTCACAAACACCATTTGTTGAGGGCTGTGTTTCATTGTTAGACCTGGTCTCTAACTGTACTGAGCTGCTAAACTTTTTTGCTCTGTGGCATACTTTAATTATATCATCAATAATCTCTTCAAAGTAATTATGTTATTTTCTATCTTCAATGCAAACAACAATTGGGCTCACTGCCAAATAAGCTGAATTGGCAAAAATACTTAACCAAACTGATCAAACTCAAATTTTGCTTTTTTTCAAATAAACTGAATTGCTTGGTTGAGGTACTGACCAACCATCAGTATGGAATATCAAATTTTCCACCCAAGTAACTGGCGCACTGAAGTCTGCAACCTTCGCCTACGAATAATAAACCAAAATTAACAAAACTGGTAAAAATGTTGGCCCAAAACAACGACAAACGAGCGGCCAAGTTTCGCAATTGGGCGACCAAACTTTCTACCCTGGGACCTAAACTCAATTATGCTCAACCCGTCCAGGCCTAACTTGGGCTACAATTTGCACAATCAGAACTTTGCCGGAAAATAGTCACTGACTCAGTCTTGGGCTAGAATCCGGTTCAAAGGACCATGTTATTTTTTATTTTATTAGGTTCAGAATTCCAGCTGAGCCGTGAACGGCCAAGCTCTGAAGGGCCAGTTTAACCTACGGCCCAAGTTAAGCTAGACTAAAAACTTACGGACTTGGAGGTCCTATTAGGTCCTACCTCAAGGTTGCTGACTCGATGTGGGCCTACCTTAGGCCTCAGTTGCATAAAATTAAGATAAAAAACAGATGGGGCACTATTTATGGTCTTCTTTCTAAACCTTGCAACAACAACACAACCTGCACAATTGCACGATGCAACAATCTTGTATCTAAACAACCAAACTGAATTGCAAGAGAGCTCTCTATAAGACCACGCCCTGTAAGTGCCGCATTCAACAAACGAGTAGGCAGGACGCGCAGTGGCCCAAAAAAATTATGCCATAAGAGTGCCCAAACAATGATGCCACAAGAGCCCAAAAATGCTAGCTCTAAATTAAGTGAATTTTTCACTAACCTTACAATTATGAGATGGATATATATATATACACCTTAATTTAATATATACAAGCAATGCTGCATCAATCAGCTTAGTCATCATATCGCCTTGGGACAACAATGGCTCTTCCTCTTCTAGATTTTCTAACACTGAGATCAAAATTGCCTACACTTGAAGTACCCACTTTTGAGGGTGACAGAGCCAAATTTCAATCTTTTATTGAAAAATTTCATAGCCTTATAGGTAATAAAAACTACATTACTGATGTTGATAAATTTAGTTATTTAGTGAACTATCTGAAAGGCCCTGCCTTAAGATTAGTGGAATCACTGCCAGCCATAGGTACTTCTTATTCTGTGGCAATAGAATTACTTAACAACAGAAATTACATGAATAAGGATAAAATTATACATGATTTGGCTCTTAAAGTAATGAACATGCGAACCCCAAAAGACACCTATGGTGACCTCTTTGACTTTTATTGTGAGTTTGAATGTATCATGGGACAACTTAAAAACAATAATTTAAACATTACAGAAACAGCTTGGATCATTCAAACTGTTGTTTTTGAAAAGCTCCCTTCTAAAGTCAAAGAGATATTTCATCAGAGGACAACTGACATATACCCTAGCCTTAATAAACTAAGAGAAGATTTCCCAACTGTACTTGCACTTTACAAATCAAGTTACACACTCCCAAAATTTAACACAGACAAGAAAAAACCAACAATGCAGAAAACCAAAAACCTAACAAAAGATTTCAACACTTACCAGTTACATCAAAACACAACCGCAAAACTCAATTTGCAGAAAATAAAGTGACAGAAAAAGACTCAAAGACTCCTACTCTGCAAAACTTTAATGTAGCTACTTTTGAGTATAATCCCCATACCATGCAAATTTTGTTTTAGCAGTGAACATATTCTACAAATTGTCCCAAATACAAAGACTTTACAGCAAGGTCAAAACGTTGTGAACAACTAAACTTATGCAAAAAATGCACTGGATCAGGGCACCAAAAGTCAAATTGCAAATCAAATTTGATATACAATTGTAAGTTTTGCAACAGTTTTGACCATGTTACCCCTATGTGTAATACACACACAGACATTGGAAAAACTGACAAACATTATGAACAAACACCCAAATCAAACCAAAACAAACAGAAACAAACCAAAATGCTATGAATGGACATATCAGTTCATCTAGCATTAACCACAATTCAAAAATTCTTTTACCAACCACAACTTTGGAAATCCAAAACAAAAGGGACAAATAGTACAGGTTAGGTGTCTTTTAGATACCTGCTCACAACAAACATTTGTAACTAAACAACTGATAGAAAAATTGGGACTTCAAACCAACAAGGATGAAGATCTCTCTATTTCATCATTTATCAATAAAAACCCAGTACAAGCCAGTTTTAAAACTGCAAATATAACTTTAACTCTTGATGAACATTTGAAACCCTTAAGGTTGTTGTTGTGGACAAAGTAGAACAAGAAAAAATACAAATAGCTGGGTTAAAACAAGCTTTGCTCCAACTTCAAAATAAATACACGATAGCTGATAAAACCCTTAATGCAGATGTAGTTGATGATATACATATGCTCATGGGGGCTGACTATCTTCATCTGGTCCATAGAGGCATCATTAAAATTGGAGATGGAATAGCCATACAAACTCCCACAGGTATTGCTCTTTGGGTGACATAACTAAATACCATCTTACTACTGACACAGAAAACACAGAACATGAACAAAATTTACGCAAAACAAAATCACCACAGTCACAAATTTCTGACTATGTGACAAACTCGAACTACAAAAACACTGTCATAATCCCACATCATTTGAATGAAAATGATTCCACATTGGATGAAGGGTTACAGCAGTTGTGACTATTAGAATCAGTTGGCATAAAGGACAGTACTATTACACATGAAGACCAATTGATGACAGAACAATTTAAGGATACATTACAACACAGAGACAATCAATACTATGTGGAGCTGCCTTGGAAAACACCTTGTCCAGAAATAATGGACAATTTGAAAGTAGCTAAGGCACATCTGTATAAAAATTACAGAAAACTAAAAATGACAATCTTTTAGAACAATACAACAACATATTCAAGGAACAAATAGAAAGGGGCTTTCATTGAAGAAGTTACTGATGAACCCTTTAAAAAACGGGTTGTCATTATTTAACACACAGGGGAGTTTACAGAGAAGACTCATCCACAACTAAACTAAGAGTAGTATACAACTGTAGTTTAAAAGACACAAATTCTGTTAGTTTAAATGATTGTCTCATGGAAGGCCCAAACCTTGTCTCAGATCTTGTAAAAATTCTCCTTTGCTTCCGTTTAGACAATTATGCAGTACAAAGTGACATAGAAAAAGCATTCCTCTGTATAAATTTGAAGCTTGAGTATGATAAAAATCATCTCAGGTTTTTGTGGTTGAATGATCCACATGACCTTAACAAAGGTTTCAAAACCTACAGATTTAAAGTAATTATTTTTGGAGCAAATTGCTCTCCAAGTATTCTTGCTTTAACAATTAAAACCACCTAAACTTATTTCAAGAGGACTTAACAGTTCAGTTTTTAAAACAAAACTTTTATGTGGATAACCTCATTGGTTCCACTGTAACTGAAGAGGAATTGCTTGAAATTTACCAAATGTCACAACCCATAATGAAGCAAGGAAATTTTGGATTGAGAGAATGGGTTTCTAATTCTCCTAAATTAAATGAACAAATAACAAAAGACAACAATGGGAACATTGAACCAAACAATTACACGAAAACACTTGGAATGCTTTGGTTTTTAAAACAGAATTCTGAACACGATGACACTCTTTGCACAAAGAGTTATAACTTAAATCCAAATGCCAATACAAAAAGACAAGTGCTTTCAGAATCATCCAAAATTTTTGACCCCATTGGATTATATTTACCAGCAACCATAAGATCCAAAATCCTTTTGCAAGACTTATGGAAAAAGAAAATTGATTGGGATGAACCACTTTCAGTGGAAGACCAACTTCATTGGAAAAAATTAGCCACAGACTTGAACAAAGTTCAAGACATCTACGTACCAAGATGTGCTGGCTACAGATTGAAATCGCAAACACTACACATTTTTACAGATGCCAGCACACAAGCTTATGGGTGTTGTGCCTATTTAACAAGTGAAAATGAAAGTAACTTGGTTTATTCAAAGGCAAAAGTGGCACCCTTAAACCAAAAGAAAACTGTACCACAACTTGAATTATTAGCTGTCTCATTGGGAGTTAAAACAGCAAACTTTCTTTCACAAGTGTATAAAGAAGTTGACATAACAAACATTTACTTATGGACAGACAGTCAAATTTGTCTAACATGGGTGACCAACACAGATACAACTTCTTGCAAAAAATATTTGTGAAAAACAGACTAACAGAAATCAAAACTGCAAACACAAACCTTGGTATCAAATTTAGGTACATAAAAACAAAAGAATCCTGCAGACTTTTTGACAAGAGGGCTCTCTTACAAGCTGTTGAAAACAAAAAAATCTGGTATGAAGGGCCCGAATGGCTAACATGTGAGGATCTTTGGCCAGCCAAAGTAGTTAACCTCACACTCAACTCTACAACAACTGAAAAGATCACTGAGGACAAACCTATATTTGACTATCACCTTTATTCAGACCTCAACAAACTCTTGAGAATTACAGTCTATTGCTGCAAGTTTGTCAATAGCTACCTTCTCAAACACTGTCCTCAGAAGCCTTTTCTAACTTAACAGAAACTGCAACAAAATACTGGCTCAAACAGATACAAGCTTCAGAATTTGACAAGGAGTTGAAGTATCTTAGGTCCAGTAACACATTAAACAAAGGATTCCTTCACTTGTCATGGATCTAAATCTGTACCTGGATACAGAGGGTCTGATAAGGTGTAAAGGAAGGCTTAACAAGTCAACTTTGACTTACAACTCTAAGCACCCAATTCTTCTTCCAAGGAGAAATCACTTCACAAATCTCATCATCAGGGATACCCACAACAAAATACACCACATGGGGTCCCACAAACCCTGACGAGCTGAGAAAAACTTACTGGCTACCAAAGGGTAGAACTGAAACAAAGAAAATTTTAAACACATGCATTCCTTGTAAACGTATCCATTCACGACCCTTTAAGACCCCAAGCCCTCCAGACCTACCTGTGGAACGAGTAACATTTACTCGGCCATTTGAAACCACGGGTATTGACTACACTGGAGCGGTAAATGTGAGTTTTGGAGACAAAATGGATTCAAAGGAATACAAAGTGTACATTGTACTCTTCACCTGTGCTGCCACACGTGCCATATGTCTAGACATAGTAGAAGATCTGACAGCAGAAGCTTTTATTGCTGCTTTCAGACGATTTTGTGCACACAATTCTGTACCCAAAACTATATGGTCAGACAATGCCACATACTTCAAATCTGGTGAAAGAATTATTCATCAAATTTGTGACAGTGAAACAGTACAAACTCGTTTAATCAAACAAAATATAACCTGGAAGTACATTTCTGTTAATACACCATGGTATGGTTTCATTTGGGAAAGAAACATACAGACTATAAAGAACTGCCTTAAAAAGACTATTGGGACCAAACATCTACAACTTTTTGAACTCATGACTATTCTGTCAGAAATTGAAAACATTATCAACAACAGACCATTAACTTATGTGGGAGATGGTATAATGAGCTAGAACCTCTCACACCAAACCACCTAATTAAGGGAGAAACAGTAAATATGTTACCAGAATATGAACATAACAGTACAGAGGATCTAGATTTGGTAATAGGACACAAAGAACTCAATACAAAATACCAACATTTGACACATGTTATTTTTTTTATTTTATTGGGTTCAGAATCCCAGCTGAGCCGTAAACGGCCAAGCTCTGAAGGGCCAGTTTAACCTACAGCCCAAGTTAAGCTAGACTTAAAACTTACGGACTTGGAGGCATGGGCGCCCGCAGGTAGGGGCAAGGGGGGGCGCTTGCCCCCCCCCTGGAAATGCCAAGAAAATATATTAAATACTTTCTAAGAAAATATTTATATCCTAAACTTGCTGAAAAGTATCCAACTGCCTCCTAAAGGGTGAAAATTTTTATTTGTGTGCATGATAAAAGGTTGCTACCTTTTTATTTGTTCACCGGGAGAAAATCAACTCCAACAAAACTGATTTTATGGAAAAGGTTGTTCATAATTTTGGTAGTGACCGCAGACGACTACAATTCCTATTCAAATGAGCAGTGTAGGTGATGCTCGAAACACCGTTTTCAAATTAGGTACAACATTTACTTCAGTGTGCTTTTTTCTTCATTCTATCATGTTTCTGTTATAAATAAAATAAATGATTGTTATCATGTGCATTGTATGTATATACAATATATATTTGCATTTTCCATTACAGAAAATGCAACACTAAACTTGCTTAGAATTAACCTGCTGGTTCCTAAGGGGTAAAAAGTTTTTTGCTTGCTCCGGTCCCTACCTATTAATACATTAAATTTTGCCCCCCCTTGGAAAAAATCCTGCGGACGCCCATGCTTGGAGGTTCTATTAGGTTCTACCTCAGGGTTGCTGACTCGATGTAGGCCTACCTTAGACCTCAGTTGCATAAAATTAAGATAAAAAACAAAAGGGCACTATTTATGGTCTCTTCTAAACCTTGGAACAACAACACAACCTGCACCATGGCACGATGCAACAATCTTGTATCTAAACAATCAAACTGAATTGCAAGAGAGCTCTCTATAAGACCACGCCCTGTAAGTGCCGCGTTCAACAAACGAGTAGGAAGGACGCGCAACACCCCAAAAAAATGATGCCACAAGAGCCCAAAAATGCTAGCTCTAAATTAAGTGAATTTTTCACTAACCTTACTGTAATAGCTTGGGGTTAGTGACCCCGCTAAGTTTCTAGGTTTCTAAACAACAAACAAAGGCACTTACCGGTGCGTTGAATTAGATATTCTTTAGGGCCTACCATAGATTTCCTGCGTCCTACAAAGCAGTCTACCTAAACTCTCTAACTTTACTAATTTAGAAGCTATAGACATTACCCCTAACTATTATTATTTACTGACAACTTTCTACCCCATTTGTCACCTTAGAAACATCACCAAATTAAACTTAGCACCAACGATTTAGTCAGATATGAATAACCATGCTCTAGTCCAGCCCAAAACCAAAACGAACAGCCGCGTTGCTCTGTTTATCCCTTCGTGTTGCCATTCAGCTTTCTTTTAGTGATTTTTCCCTTTAGTGACTTTAGACTATATACATACTGTATATATACACACACACGTCACCTCACTCCTCCCCTACAAATTTAGTCTGTCGGGGGGTTGAGAGAACCTAGACGACCTGCGGAGCGGGGTTGATGTAGTAAGAATAGGTGCAACATGCATAGGTGGGCGAAATGAACCATTTTCCAGAGGATCGGTTCTCTCCTCCGGAAAACTCCGGTCATTCTGAAATTCACGTTCCCATATCTGGTCCTGATGGCGTTTAATACAACGACCATCTTCTAGTTGGCACTTCAAGAAAACAGGGCCCGTTCTCTCCTGCACAGTTGCAGGAACCCATTTTGGTCCAGCCCCATAGTTGCGAATCATAACTGGATCATTAGGTTGCGCTTCTATAACTCTCCTTTTTTTAGTGTCGTGGTACAACTTCTGTTTTTCCTGATGGCGTAAAACTCGTCGTTGTAACGTTTCGTTTGGCCGTAACAAATCGAAAACTGAACGAATCCCCCGGCCAATCATAAGTTTAGAAGGAGACATCCCCGTCGTTGTGTGAGGTGTTAGTCGATATTTAAACAAATATTTATCCAACACCACTTGCATTTCCTCCCCACGAGAATGACGCAAAGCCGACTTGAAAGTACGGACCATGTTTTCCGCGAGACCGTTAGTAGACGGTTGAAAAACACTAGACCGGACATGTCTAATGCCATTTACGTGGACAAAAGAACGAAATTCCTCACTGGTAAAACAAGTACCATTGTCGGAAACCAGGACTACGGGTAAACCCCATCGAGCGAAACACGAACGGAGTAAGCAAATAGTAACACCCGAAGTCGTGGAAGTGGTTGGAAAAATTTCCACCCATTTAGAGTAGGCGTCCACAATGACTAGGAAATAGGTATTATTTATAGGACCTGCATAGTCAACATGGATCCTATGGCAAGGTACAGTATAGTAGGCCATTCCCAAGGATGAAGTGGACTTTTCCTTGGGAGGTCTCTGTTCTCTAGGCAGCTTTGACAGGAACGAAACAATGATTCGAGTTCTCCATCTAAACCAGGCCACCAGAAATAAGCTCTCGCCAGCTCTTTCATTTTTGTTGCACCCATGTGTTCAGCGTGAAGTTCCTTCACTAAATTCGACCTGCCTTCATTCGGAATTATCACTCTGTGGCCTCATAAGAGACAGCCATTTTGGATCGAGAGTCCAGACTGACGTTGATAAAAAGGCTGTAATTCACTCTCAACCTTAGTAGGCCAACCAACTGAGCAGTAATGGATGACCCAAGACAGAATATGGTCTGATTTTGTCCACTGCTCTATTTGTACCGCAGATACTGGAGTGGATTCCAGAAACTCCACTAAGTGAACGCATTCTGTAGGTATAGGTACACATTCATTTGGATTTTCTAAAGGCAACCTACTTAGTGCATCAGCCGTACCTAGAAGTTTGCCTGACCGATGTACTAAGTCAAATTTATAAGCTTGTAGAATCAGTGCCCATCGTTGAATTCTACCTGAGGCCATAACTGGAATATTTTTATTAGATGAAGATAAACCTAAAAGAGGCTTATGGTCAGTAATTACTTTAAATTCATGACCCCATAAATAGAAATGAAACTTTTTTCTGCAAATACTAAGGATAAGGCTTCACGTTCAAGTTGTGCATATCGTCTTTCAGTCTCAGTTAGTGTTCTAGAAGCAAAACAGATAGGCCTATCTACACCATCAATGTGGTGAGATAACACTGCCCCAATTCCATAAGAACTGCTATCTGCTGAAACTATGAGAGGAAGTTTAGGATCATAATGCACTAGGAGAGTGGACTTTAGTAGTACGTCCTTGGAAGCCTCAAATGCTTCCTTTTGGGTTTTCTCCCATCTCCACTGATCCCCAGATCGTAATAGCTTATTTAGGGGTTCAAGGAAAGTCGATGCATTAGGCAAAAATTTCCTATAAAAGTTTAGGAGACCTAAATAAGCTTGTAACTATGTGATGTTTTGTGGAGGTGGTGCATTTTTTATTGTTTCTAGTTTATCCACCGTTGGATGAATGCCTGAGGCATCTATGCGGAACCCTAAATATGAAACCTCGTTAGTGACCCACGAACACTTTTCTTTCTTTAGATTAAGTCCGGCATTCCGGAGTCTTTTTAGAACTTTTGTTAATCTAGTTAGGTGTTCATTTTTAGATGAACCTGAAATGAGGGCATCATCTAGAAAACAAAGTACACCCGGAATGTGACCTAGAACTTGGCCCATTGTCCTCTGAAAAATACCCGGAGCCAATGCTATTCCATAGCATAGCCTATTGTACTTATATAGGCCTCGGTGCGTATTTATGATAGTTAGTTCTTTAGAATTTTCATCTAAACTTAGTTGAGCATAGGCTTGGGACATATCTAGTTTTGTGAAATATTTACCCCCAGCAAGCGAGCTAAATAATTCATCGGGCTTGGGTATAGGGAAGCAATCTAGAAGGACTGCTCTTTTTGCTGTTAAACGGTAATCCCCACATAAACGCACGGACTTGTCAGGTTTTAGTACAGGAACTACTGGGGCAGCCCACTTAGCGTGTGTGACTGGTTCGATAATTTTATCGTTGAGCAGCCTGTCAATTTCTAAATCTACCTTCTCCCGCAGTGCATGCGCAATTGAACGGGCCTTACAAAATTTCGGAGTTACATTAGGGTCTACTTCTATACAGACCTGATGGCCTTTTAGGTTGCCTACTTCAGGCCCAAAATCAGAAGAAAACTCTCTTAACAATGAGTCTATGTCAGATGGATATGAGTGTGTATGCACATCTGCCTGACCATTTGGCAAAATTTTGTCAATCGGTATTTTCAAAGCACCAATCCAATCACGGCCTAGTAGAGTAGGCTCTTGTTCATCCACCACTAAAAGATTTAAGGGATGAGACAAAGTTTTCTTGTTGAGTGTAACTGTGAGGGATGCTTCTCCACAAATAGGTATTTGTATGTCCCCATATTTTTTTAGTATTGTTTTAGATGCATGTAGTTTAGGTGTATTTTTGAAAGTTTTGTCAAAAACTGTTTTGGAATGACAGTTCGGGCAGCACCTGTATCTAGTTCTAGAGGAACTGTAATTCCATTTAGGCCTACCTCTACAATATATGGGCCCAGTGGCGGTTCCTCATATGGGCAATATGGGCAGCCGCACAGGGCGGCATTTGTGGAGGGGCGGCATGAGCGCCTGCAAAAAAAATAAAAATAAAAATAAGAATAAATAAATAAAGAAATAAATAAAAATAAAAAATAAAATAAAATAAATAATAAAAGATCAATAAATATATTTTTATTAATAAAAAACCATCTATTGCATTTTCCATAAACCTTCCCATAAAAGACCTAAACAATGCAAAATGCTTCCAGATTAATATTATTGGGAATAAAGGCCCATACTTTAACATATGTAATGTTATTTTTCTGGGTTTGGTTAAATAGTGAAATGTATATTATTTATTACAGAACGAATCTTCACACTAAGCCACTAAGGTCTGTCAAATAACCGCAAATGGATAAGAAGAGGTCAAAGCTATCAGGTGCTCAGTTTAGAAAAAAGAGGAAAGAAGAAGAGGAGAAACGAGCAAAAGATAAAGGTATAGAGCTATGTCATCTACTCTTCACTGCTATATTGCACTGCTATTTTGTGATATAGCTTTCTGAGTCATTTGAAGTGTACTATTATGTATATAATTAGCCATTAACCAAGGAGGTTGTATTATTCATTTGTTTCCTATTCTAAAAGTTTAATAAATTGTGCTTAATAACATGTTAAATTAATTGTACTAGCCTATTCATGCATTGGTCTGTTATGTTCTATTTTACTATTTGCAGGGGCACTTTTGAAATATTTTGGAACACCCTCTGCCACTAGCCAGGATGAGAAGCCGTCTACTTCTGCCATTATTGAGGCTGAGGAGCCATCTACCTCCTCAGCCTCACATATGTCTCCACAAATGCAGTCTGATCCTGAGGATGAAGACCCATTTGCTTCTACTTCTCCCCGGCAGGACTCTTCAGGTGAGTTTGTGTGCACATATGTCTGTGAGTGTGTGCGTGTGTGTGTATGTGTATGTGTGTGCATCCGTGCAAAGCATTTTGCAAACAGTTATAAATTATAATGTTATTATCACTGGGTCTGGGTTACTGGGTATGTGTGGTGTTTCACCACCATAACAAAGTGCTGTGAATAATGTGTTATCTAACTTAGGTGTGTATACTAATGAGTAATGCTCTTGTTCTTTCTATTAGAAATGCCTGGAGCAGAATCGCCTCCTGAGGATGAGTCTCTGTCCACCGACCCTGCTAACTGGCCTTCAGTTCTGACTGAGAGAATTCGGACACAACTGGTTTCCAGGGGACCAAGTCAAGTACCATCTGACTTTGTATTCCCTAGAAACGACAGTGACGGAAGAAGTTTCCACCATCAATACTTCAGGAAGTCATTGGTTAGTGGGGAAAATATAACCAGAAGTTGGTTGGTCTATTCCTTAAAAAACAACAGCCTTTTCTGTTTCTGTTGTACATTATTTTCCAAGAGGAAAATAAATTTAACAAGTTTGGGACTCTCGGACTGGAAGCAT
The DNA here is from genome assembly GCA_023014485.1 of Bathynomus jamesi. Taxonomy (NCBI): domain Eukaryota; kingdom Metazoa; phylum Arthropoda; class Malacostraca; order Isopoda; family Cirolanidae; genus Bathynomus; species Bathynomus jamesi. The sequence continues at coordinate 1,657,667 of JAJOZX010000034.1, read as the reverse complement.
GCAAGCTCATTGCTCACATCACATGACAACAGTTCAGAACACCTAAATTCTATGAAAATCTGGAAAGAACTGGCAGTGAGGATGAGAAAGGGGGAGACCATTGACAAGCAGGAGATGGCACTTCTGGAGGCTGAGAAGTTGAGATGGAGAGCGGTGCTGACACGTCTCACTGCTATTGTGCATTCTCTGGCAGTTAGGAATTTGGCACTAAGGGGACATACAGAAAAATTGTTCTCACCATCAAATGGCAATTTTCTGAAGGAAGTTGAACTGATGGCACAATTTGATCCTATAATGCAAGAGCACATTAACCGTGTCCAAAAAGGGACCTCCAGTCACACCAGCTACCTCGGCCACCACATACAAAACGAACTCATTGATTTGTCGAGCAGCAAGACCATTTCAGCAATGGTGAGCGACATCAAACAATCAAAGTTTTTTTCAATAATTCTAGATTGCACTCCAGATATCAGCCACACTGAACAGTTGTCAGTTGTGATTCGGGTTGTGTCACTGGAGGGGAAGCCCCATATAAAGGAACATTTCATGGGGTTTTTGGAGGCAGAGGAGTCCACTGGTCAACATTTGGCATCTCTGATTCTGAAGAGACTGGAGGAGCTAAAAGTTCCTTTCATGGACTGTAGAGGACAATCATACGACAACGGGGCCAACATGAGGGGAAAAAACAAGGTGTTCAATCCAGGCTCCTAGAAATTAATCCCAGAGCTCTGTTTGTTCCATGTGGGGCTCATTCTCTGAATTTGCTTGTGGCCGATGCTGCTAAGGGATCTATTGATGCCACAAGTTACTTTGGCATCTTGCAGAAGCTTTACAACTTGTTTTCAGCCTCCACACAACGATGGGCCATTTTGAAAAAACATGTGAACATCACATTGAAGATGTGGTCTGATACAAGGTGGGAAAGCAAGATCAAGAGTGTGGAGCCCCTGAGATATCAGGCAGCTGCAGTGAGAGATGCACTGATCGAGGTGAGGGACCACACCAAAGACTCTGTAATAAAGGTCGAGGCTCAATCTCTGTCAGAGGAGGTTGGGTCATACCGCTTCGCCATTTGTTCAGTGGTGTGGCATGACCTGTTGTGCCAAATTCAGCATGTGAGCAAGCAGATGCAGTCTCCTAGCATGCACGTTGATGTTGCAGTAAATCTCCTAAAAAAAACAGAGAGAGGTCTCCGCAATTACAGGGCAACAGGTTTTGTGGCTGCACAAATGGCAGCCACAGATATCTGTGAACAAATGAATGTGGAGGCTGTGTTAAAACAAAAACGGCTGAGGTCCACAAAGCGGCACTTCTCCTATGAAGCATCTGATGAGCCCTTGATTGATGCTTTGAAGAAGCTGGAGGTGACATTTTTCAATGCAGTGGTTGATGCTGCAACATCAGCCATTCAGGAAAGATTTTCCACGTTGGAAATTGTGGGAGAGAAGTTTGGAGTGCTGACACATTTCCAAAATCTCACATTTGAGGAGCTGACAGAACAATGTGTGAACCTTAGTACTACACTACACTTTAAGGGACAATCTGACTTGGATGGCAGAGAGCTTGCACAGGAGCTGAAGAACTTGCCTGACTTGCCATCAAAGACTATATCCTTGCTTGAACTGCTGACATTTATCCATGAAAGGGAGCTCTCTGAAATATATCCAAATTTGTGGACTGCTCTCAGAATTGGTCTTACTCTTCCAGTCACTGTTGCTGAAGCAGAGAGGAGCTTTTCAAAGCTGAAGCTCATCAAATCCTACCTGAGGTCAACTATGTCACAGGAACGCCTTACCGGTCTGGCCATCATCAGTATAAATCATACAATTGCTGAGCAGACTTCATATGATGATTTAATTCATGACTTTGCATCAAGGAAGGTAAGAAGAGTCAGGCTTTAGATGGCAGTTGTGCTGTGGTGCAATTTATTTTGTTTCTTGTTCAAAGTGTAGCATAATAATTACCCTCTCTTAAGTGTCTTATTCTATTTATGTGATAGAGCATTTGTACAATTTAGAAATTTGATTCTCTAGTTTATTTATGGCAGTTGTGCAATTTAATTTGTATTTTTCCTGTTCATAGTATCATAATTACATTCTCTTAAGTGAGTTATTCTATTTACGTGATGAAGGATTTGTAAAATTCAGTAATTTGAGTCTTTGTTTTGGTTCTGAAGTTCCAACAATTAGTCCAATAAAAAGTTATTTTGTGAAAGAGTTATGTCTGTCCTTTATTTTGGGGGGATTCGAATGTGTGTGTGTTGGCGAACAGGGGGGGTGGGCGCTGAAGGTGAGGTTCGCCCAGGGCGTCATGTAAGCTAGGACCGCCACTGTATGGGCCTGTATTATCCGTGTGCGGACGGGATGCCGAATGCACTTTCGCCGAAAGTCAAGAAGCCGAAGCCAAGACGCCGAAAGGACATGAAGCCGAATGGACATGAAGCCGAATAGACATGAAGCCAAATGGACATGAAGTCGAATGGACATGAAGCCGAATGCACATAAATTAATATCAAAATATATAATTGGAATATTTAAGAAATAAAACACTATCAAAGGATGATTTTTTAATTGTAAAACAATTATTTTAATAAATTAATATTAAAATATATAATTGGAATATTTAAGAAATAAAAAAACTATCAGAGGATGATTTAAAAATTGTAAGCTAATGCTCTTAGGAAAGCCAATCCTTCTTCTTTATTATATGAACTAAAAATGGATTTTATTCTTTCGTTAATGGCGTCATACTTTTTGTTAGGTTAGGTTAGGTTAGGTTAGGTTTGATGCTATTTATCGTTGCTCTCTCAAAGTCGACTGTTATCGAAGTTGGATTCAGAACTCGTCTATCTTTCAAAAACTGAAATATTTCGTCATACGTTCTTTCGTCCTTGTTGTTCGCAATGCAGTACACTAATGGTAAAGTTTTACTATCGGAAATAATTGCATGTATAGTATACAGGTGTTTTCCAACGGGGGCAGAATCAAAAGTACCGTCGCAAAATATATCCATATATATATATATATATATATATATATATATATATGTGGTGGGCACCGTTAACCAAAAAGTTAACTTCGATAACGATAATCCGTTAACCCCAATTTTTAACTCCGATAACGATAATCCGATAATTTTACTACAAAGTTAACGGAAGTTAACGATAATCCGTTAACGATAACTATTTCTTTACTAACATTTAAAAAATCAAGGAAAAAAGCTTTAAAACCCATAGAAAATGTTTATTTATGCAAAATCCAACAATAAATAGGTATTTAACTGTATTTTTATCAAGTTTTGCAACTTTTTTGCTTAATAACTTTTTTTTTTATTTTTAATAAAAAATGTACTGATTACATGTTTTGAAACCCTTGTAACCACTAACCATTAACTAAATTTTAATTTACCAGAGAATTATTATGGCGGGAACTGAAGTTATGGCGGTTTGAATTCATTCGCGGAGCGGTGATCTTCCGTGAATGACTCCTCGCAGTTAACGTGTTAACGGACTTTAACAGATTAAATATCGAGTTATCGGAAGTTAACTGGTCCGATAACGATAAATGGAAATTAACTTCTGTTAATAGTCCGTTAAAAAAAGTCAACTTCGTTAATTAACTGTTATCGGATTAACGCTTTAGTGCCCAACACTGTGTATATATATATATATATATATATATATATCATGTCCATTCGGCTTCATGTCCATTCGGCTTCATGTCTATTCGGCTTCATGTCCTTTCGGCGTCTTGGCTTCGGCTTCCTGAATTTCGGCGAAAGTGCATTCGGCATCCCGTCCGGCTACCATATTATCACCATTTTGCTGCTCAGAAAATAGGTATTCCACTCCAATGTTCGAAGTATTTCCCTTTTTAGGATTTACACTAGAAATGTTATAATTAGAATTTTCACCCCTTGTTTTCTTTGTAAAACAGACTTTAGCTATGTGGCCTATTTTACTACAGTTTCGGCAAACTGCTTCTTTAAAAGGGCAGTCCTTCTTCCAATGGTGTTTTCCACACCCAGTACATGGCTTGGAAGGCTTTTCCTCCTGTTTAGCGTTTGAATTAGCAGGTTTAGTCGTATTTGCCGCATACCTTTTATTTGTCTGTCTAGTAGGCTCAATAGGTCTGCCAGGCCTAGACGATTTAAAGCTATTTATGTGTTGGGCTTTACTACTGTGACTGCCAAAAGCTCTAACATCTTTAGCAGCTGCTTCTCTAGCTGCAGCTATTTCTACAGCCTGACTAAAAGTTAGGTCCTGTATAGCTAATAGGGCTCTGGGTAGACTCCTCTTTGAGACCCATTACAAACCTATCTCTTATCGTTCCGTCTAATTTGTCCCTAAATTTACAAGTACGGTTATGGGCTTTTATTCCTGCAACAAACTCTGCAATGCTTTCATTCATTCACCGTCTGATGCCTCGAATAAAATTTGAAACGTTCATAGATGAGAACTACTCGGGGTTTGTAGTGATCGGTTAGGGCCCGTACCAATTCACTATAGGTGCAAGTTTCCGGTGCTTTAGGAGCAACTAGGTCCATAACTAAGCCAAACGTTTTAGGGCCTATTTCACTGTGTAACACTGATTCTGTTTATATAGAATTTTTTATGTTTTTATATGCATTTGTGGGCGCTGAGTCCAAATCTGGCCTTGGTTTGTGTGTATCATCACTGGTTTCAGAGATAATCCATTTTTCATGTTTTACCAGTATAATGTTATTATGGGCGCAGCAATATCAGAATAATCAGGAATTGTTGAGAACAATCCAGATGTTCGTTGACAGTTTCTTGCTCTAGAAATTGCCCGAAACTTCCACTGTGCTATATAAAGAAGAGCGCAGAGTCTGAGAAGTCAGTAAGTGTGAGCACACAAAGAAAGCAGGTTGTTTGTCTGATGGTTACCAGCACTGAGGTACTGTGTTTCTGTGCTTCTCTGTGCTGACGATTTGAGTGTTATCGATCCTTTTTTATTGCGAACATTATTTCAGTGTTGTGAATACATCTTTTTTCTGGAATCTGTAATCTGTTGCAAATTTAATAACTCTTCTCTCTATATCTGCAGGTTATGATTAATGTAGTACAGTTTGGTAAAGAGAATGGCAACTAGAGCTTGTAAACACTCGCCGGATATATTCTGCTACGTTTGTGGGTATTACATAGGCCCCAAGCAAGTATCGCACAAGATTGTGAAAGGCACCAAGTTCTGGATCGCGTATCGGCTCTATTTTGGTATGCCTATGGGTGACCAAGATAAGCTCTGGGCACCCCATGTGATCTGTGGAAGCTGCCGCTCCACACTTGAAGGGTGGCTGCGGTGAGTACGCAAGGCAATGCCCTTTGTGGTACCCAGAATATGGAGAGAACCAAAGAGCTACCACGACGATTGCTACTACTGCATGGTAGATGTTTCTAAGTACAGGAAAGTTAAAGGAAGGCAGACTCTTCAGTATCCAAACATAGCGTCGTCCATAGCTCCTGTACCACATGGCGAAGGTCTTCCAATACCACGTCCACCAGAACAGGTATCTATCCATTACTTTACCTTCTGTATTTACAGACTGTGGGTCATTGTGTCGATTTTTCTTAGTGCTGATGCTCTTCTACATATATAGCTATGCCTATATTTTGTTTCTTTGCTTTGCAGGCTGAAAATGAGGATGCAGCTAGCTCATCTGAGATGTCGGCTGGTGAGGACAGTCATGATGAAGAATATACAGTAACTTTCAGTACAAACCCTCACTTTCGAAATCAGAGGGAATTGGACAACTTAATTAGAGATTTGGGTCTGACGAAATCAGGGTCTGAGCTTCTGACCTCCAGACTCAAAGAGTGGAATTTGCTTGGAGAAGACTGCAAGAGCACTATATACCGAAAGCGGCATGAAGAGTTTGCAAGGTTCTACGATGTCATTGGCTCTCTCTGTTATTGCAGTAAGGTTAATGGTCTATTCACAGCTATTGGGTTAACACATATACCCTCAGAGTGGCGCCTGTTTATTGACAGTTCAACTCTGAGTTTAAAAGCTGTTCTACTGCACAATGGGAACAAATATCCATCTGTACCAGTTGCACATTCTGTTCAAATGAAAGAGGACTATGAAAATGTCAAGCAACTGCTCACTCAAATCAGGTATGAACAATATGACTGGGACGTGTGTGGTGATTTCAAAATTATTGGTTTCCTGTTAGGTTTACAAGGAGAGTTTACTAAATATTCATGTTTTCTTTGCCTGTGGGATAGCAGGGCTTCAACTGAACACTATAAAACAGTTCAGTGGCCTCCACGTGAAGGACTGCAACCAGGAAAGTACAATATACTCAGGGAACCTCTTGTGAAGCCTGACATAGTTCTGCTACCACCTCTCCATATTAAGTTGGGTCTAATTAAGCAGTTTGTAACTGCGTTAGATTTTGGAGGGAAAGTTTTCCAACAGATTCGGGTCATGTTCCCTAAACTCTCTGAGGCCAAAGTCAAGGCTGGCATCTTTGTAGGACCACAAGTCAAGGCGCTGTTGAATTCAAAGAACCTTGAAGCCAAGATGACTCCGATCGAAAAAGATGCTTGGTGTGCTTTCCGTGATGTGGTTCGTGGGTTTTTAGGCAACCATAAAGCACCAAACTATAAGGAGTTAGTGTCAAACTTGATTAAGTGCTATGGCAAAATGGAGTGCTGTATGTCTTTAAAATTACACTATCTGCATTCACATCTAGACTTTTTTCGTGATAACCTTGGCGATGTGAGTGAAGAACATGGCGAAAAATTCCATCAAGATATTCAAACGATGGAGAAAAGGTACCAGGGCCATTGGGATGCTTCCAAGATGGGAGACTACGTATGGTCGCTGATCAGAAAGGATAAGAATGTTCATACGCGGAAGTCGCGTTCTTCAGTGCATTTTTAAGGAACGCACACTGCATAACGAGGCTTGTTATTCTCTTATCGGTTCTCCTCATGATATATATTATATCCTTTGCACCATTTTGGGTTTGTCAAACAATTTGGGCTCAATAAACATTAATTTCCAATAGTGTTTTTATTTTCAGAAAATATTTGTTAGCCTTCTTTATATACTTTGGCATATGAAAAGTGTGATAACCTATATTTTTAAACGGTTGATGATAGAGCAAAACCAATATCATTTTTGGAATCAGCGCCCCGAAATCATTAAATCACAATAACAGAAAATTTTTCAAATTTTGTTACCCAGTGTTATAGTTAAAAAGGTAGGTACTTTCTTAGCATCAGGAATGGAATTTGCCTCGAAAAACAACCTCACTCTAGTGGCATAAGCTTCGAAGTCCTCCCCAGAGTCTTCGTAGGGGCTCATATGGCCAATCACCGACATGCTAGAACAAAACCGATTTAGGCCAAATAACGTGAAGTAGGTTAGATTTGGTTTAAATTTGATCTAGTTACGCCCCAGTTAGGGCTGAATAGTAAATTGTATTAGAGTTAGGGCTGAGAAGGAATTAGTATTAGAGTTAGGGCTGGGTAGGAATTAGTATTAGAGTTAGGGCTGAGTAGGAATTAGTATTAGAGTTAGGCCGGCGGGACCTAAGCTATAGTACGGTAGCTTACCCACACAAGCCAACCAAATCGGACGACCCACTAGGCTAGGCTACATCTAATTTTCCAAACAACCAAATTGAACCCAATAAGCCAAATTAAATCCAATGAACCAAATTAAATCCAATGAATCAAATTTAATCCTATGAAGCAAATTTAATCCAATGAAGCAAATTTATTCCAATGAGCCAAATTTATTCCAATGAGCCAAATTGAATCCCATGAGCCTAATTGAATCCAATGAGCCAAATTGAATCCCATGAGCCTAATTGAATGCCATCCTCGTCGCCAAATGTAATAGCTTGGGGTTAGTGACTCCGCTAAGTTACTAGGTTTCTAAAAAACAAACAAAGGCACTTACCGGTACGTTGAATTAGATATTCTTTAGGGCCTACCATAGATTTCCTGCGTCCCACAAAGCAGTCTACCTAAACTCTCTAACTTTACTAATTTAGAAGCTATAGACATTACCCATAACTATTATTATTTACTGACAACTTTCTACCCCATTTGTCACCTTAGAATAGGCTGACCATATTTCCTTGAGACAAAAACGGGACATTGGGATGGCAAAAAAGGGACGGGGGTTATGTAATATTCTGTATTCATGAAAAAGTAAGTACATAAACATCTTGAGCCTACAATTATTCTTCAGTGACAGAACCCATACAAAAACCCATACAAAACAGTACTGTCCCGTTCAAAACGGTACGTATGGTCAGCCTACCTTAGAAACATCAACAAATTAAACTTAGCACCAACGATTTAGTCAGATATGAATAACCATGCTCTAGTCCAGCCCAAAACCAAAACGAACAGCCGCGTTGCTCTGTTTATCCCTTCGTGTTGCCATTCAGCTTTCTTTTAGTGATTTTTCCCTTTAGTGACTTTAGACTATATATATATATATATATATATATATATATATATATATATATATATATATATATATATATATATATATATATATATATACACACGTCACCTCACTTACAATTATGAGATGGATATTGAGGTGACGTGTATGTATATATATGTATATAGTCTAAAAGTCACTAAAGAGTAAATATCACTAAATCTAAGCTGAATGGCAAGACGAGCCATAAACGAACCAACGGGTTGTTCGTATTGCTTCGTCTGGCCTAGACATGTTTTTTCCTATCTGACCTAATCTTTGGTGCTGAGTAAAATTAGGTGATGAATCTAAGTAACAAATCGGGTAGGAAGTTGTTCGTACTTAAGTATAGTTAGGGGAAATGTCTATAGCTTCTAAATTGGTAATGTAAGAGAGAGTTAGGTAGGTTGTTGTGGGACACAGGAATAAAATGGTAGGCTTCAAGGAATACCTAATTCAACGCACCGTAAGTGCTTTTGAGTTTTGCTAGAACCTAAGTAACCTAACTGGGGTGTCTACCACGCTATCACATTTGGCGACGAGGATGGGATTTGGCTCATTTGGTAAATTTTGTTCATTGGGTTAAATTTGGCTCATTGGGTTAATTTGGCTTATTGGTTAATTTGGCTTATTGGGTTCAAGTGGTTGTTTGGAAAATTGGATGCAGACTAGTGGGTCGTCCGATTTGGTTTGTTTGTGTGGGGAAGCTACCGTACTATAGCGTAGGTCCCGCCGCCCTAATTCTAAAACTAATTCCTACTCAGCCCTAACTCTAAAACTAATTCCTACTCAGCCCTACCTCTAAACTAATTCTTACTCAGCCCTAACTCTAATACAATTCACTATTCAGCCCTAACTCTAATAAAATTCACTATTCAGTAACTAGACCAAATTTAAACTAACCTAACCTACTTCACGTGAGTTGGTCTAATTCGGTTTTGCTCTAGCATGTCGGTGATTGGCCATATAAGCCCCTACGAAGACAATGGGGAGGACTTCGAAGCTTATGCCACTAGGGAGGTTGTTTTTCGAGGCAAATTCCATTCCGGATGCTAAGAAAGTACCTACCTTTTTAACTATAATAGGCCCTAAAACGTTTGGTTTAGTATGGACCTAGTTTCTCCTAAAGCACCGGAAACTTGCACCTATAATGAATTGGTACAGGCCCTAACCGATCACTACAAACCCCGAGTAGTTCTCATCTATGAACGTTTCAAATTTTATTCAAGGCATCAGACGGGAAATGAAAGCATTGCAGAGTTTGTTGCAGGAATAAAAAGCCATAGCCGTACGTGTAAATTTGGGGACAAATTAGATGAAATGCTAAGAGATAGGTTTGTAATGGGTCTCAAAGAGGAGTCTACCCAGAGAGCCCTATTAGCCATACAGGACCTAACTTTTAGTCAGGCTGTAGAAATAGCTACGGCTAGAGAAGCAGCTGCTAAAGATGTTAGAGCTTTTGGAATCATAGTATAAAGCCCAACACGTAAATAGCTTTAAATCTTCTAGGCCTGGCAGACCTAACGAGCCTACTAGACAGGCAAATAAAAGGTATGAGGCGAATACGACTAAGCCTACTAATTCTACTAAGCCTTCCAAGCCATGTACAGGGTGTGGAAAACACCATTGGAAGAAAGATTGCCCTTTTAAAGAAGCAGTTTGCCGAAACTGTAGTAAAATAGGCCACATAGCTAAAGTGTGTTTTTCAAAGAAAACAAAGGGTGAAAATTCTAATTTTAACATTTCTAGTATAAATCCTCAAAAGGGAAATACTTCGAACATTGGAGTGGAGTACCTATTCTTGAGCAGCAAAGTGGGGAAAATACAGGCCCATATATTGTAGAGGTAGGCCTAGATGGAATTACAGTTCCTCTAGAATTGGATACGGGTGCTGCCCGGACGGTCATGTCCAAGGTAGTTTTTGATAAGATTTTCAAAAACACACCTAAACTACATGCATCTAAAACATTTTGAAGAAGTACGGTGACACAAATACCTATTTGTGGAGAAGCATACGTCACAGTTACACTTAACCAGAAAACTTTGTCTCATCCCTTAACCCTTTTAGTGGTGGATGAGCAAGGGCCTACTCTACTAGGCCGTGATTGGATTGATGCTTTGAAATGCCAATTGACAAAATCTTGCCAAGGGGTCAGGCAGATGTGCATACACTTTCATATCCATCTGACATAGACTCATTGTTAAGGGAGTTTTTCTTCTATTTTTGGGCCTGAAGTAGGCAACCTAAAAGGCCATCAGGTCTGCATAGAAGTAGATCCTAATGTAACTCCGAAATTTTGTAAGGCTCGTTCAATTGCGCATGCACTGCGGGAGAAGGTAGATTTAGAAATTGACAGGCTGCTAAAAGATAAAATTATTGAACCAGTCACACACGCTAAGTGGGCTGCCCCAGTAGTTCCTGTACTAAAACCGGACAAGTCCGTGCGGTTATGCGGGGATTACCGTTTAACAGCAAATAGAGCCGTCCTTCTAGATTGCTATCCTATACCCAAGCCTGATGAATTATTTAGCTCGCTTGCTGGGGGAAATATTTCACAAAACTCGATATGTCCCAAGCCTATGCTCAACTAAGTTTAGATGAAAACTCTAAAGAATTAACTATCATAAATACGCACCGAGGCCTATATAAGTACAATAGGCTATGCTATGGAATAGCATCGGCTCCAGGTATTTTTCAGAGGACAATGGACCAAGTTCTAGGTCACATTCCAGGGGTACTTTGCTTTCTAGATGATGTCCTCATTTCAGGTTCGACTAAAAAAGAACACCTAACTAGATTAACCACGGTTCTAAAAAGACTCCGGGATGCTGGACTTAAGCTAAAGAGAGAAAAGTGTTCATGGGTCACTAACGAGGTTTCATATTTAGGGTTCCGCATAGATGCCTCAGGCATTCATCCAACGGTGGATAAACTAGAAGCAATAGAAAAGGCACCACCTCCACAAAACATCACACAGTTACAAGCTTATTTAGGTCTCCTAAATTTTATAGGAAATTTTTGCCTAATGCATCGACTTTCCTTGAACCCCTAAATAAGCTATTACGATCTGGGGAACAGTGGAGATGGGAGAAAACTCAAAAGGAAGCATTTGAGGCTTCCAAGGACGTACTACTAAAGTCCACTCTCCTAGTGCATTATGATCCTAAACTTCCTCTCGTAGTTTCAGCAGACAGCAGTTCTTATGGAATTGGGGCAGTGTTATCTCACCACATTGATGGTGTAGATAGGCCTATCTGTTTTGCTTCTAGAACACTAACTGAGACGGAAAGACGATATGCACAAGTGGAACGTGAAGCATTAGCCTTAGTATTTGCAGTAAAAAAATTTCATTTCTATCTATGGGGTCATGAATTTAAACTAATTACTGACCATAAGCCTCTTTTAGGTTTATTTTCACCTAATAAAAATATTCCAGTTATGGCCTCAGGTAGGATTCAACGATGGGCACTGATTCTACAAGCCTATAAATTTGACTTAGTACATCGGTCAGGTAAACTTCTAGGTACGGCTGATGCGCTAAGTAGGTTGCCCTTAGAAAATCCAAATGATTGTGTACCTATACCTACAGAATGGGTTCACTTGGTGGAGTTTTTGGAATCCACTCCAGTATCTGCAGTACAAATAGAGCAGTGGACAAAATCAGACCCTATTCTGTCTAGGGTCATCCATTTCTGCTCAGTTGGTTGGCCTACTAAGGTTGAGAGTGAATTACAGCCTTTTTATTCAGCGTCAGTCTGGCCTCTCTATTCAAAATGGCTGTCTCTTATGGGGCCACAGAGTGATTATTCCAAATAAAGGCAGGTCGAATTTAGTGAAGGAACTTCACGCTGAACACATGGGCGCAACAAAAATGAAAGAGCTGGCGAGAGCTTATTTCTGGTGGCCTGGTTTAGATGGAGAACTCGAATCATTGGTTCGTTCCTGTCAAAGCTGCCTAGAGAACAGAGATCTCCCAAGGAAAAGTCCACTTCATCCTTGGGAATGGCCTACTATACCGTGGCATAGGATCCATGTTGACTATGCAGGTCCTATAAATAATATTTATTTCCTAGTCATGGTGGACGCCTACTCTAAGTGGGTGGAAATTTTTCCAACCACTTCCACGACTTCGGGTGTTACTATTCGCTTACTCCGTTCAGTTTTCGCTCGATGGGGTTTACCCGTAGTCCTGGTTTCCGACAATGGTACTTGTTTTACCAGTGAGGAATTTCGTTCCTTCGTCCACCTAAATGGCATTAGACATGTCCGGTCTAGTGTTTTCCACCCATCTACTAACGGTCTCGCGGAAAACATGGTCCGTACTTTCAAGTCGGCCTTGCGTCATTCTCGTGGGGAGGAAATGCAAGTGGTGTTGGATAAATTTTTGTTTAAATATCGAATAACACCACACACCACGACAGGGGTGTCTCCCTCTAAACTTCTGATTGGCCGGGGAATTCGTTCAGTTTTTGATTTGTTACGTCCAAACGAAATGTTACAACAACGAGTTTTACGCCATCAGGAAAAACAGAAGTTGTACCACGACACTAAAGAGGGAGAGTTCTAGAAGCGAAACCTAATGATCCAGTTGTGATTCGCAACTATGGGGCTGGACCAAAATGGGTTCCTGCAACTGTGCAGGAGAGAACGGGCCCTGTTTCCTTCAAGTGCCAACTAGAAGATGGTCGTTCTATTAAACGCCATCAGGACCAGATATGGGAACGGAAGTGCAGAAGGACCAGAGTCTTCCGGAAGAGAGAACTGATCCTCCGGAAAATGGTTCAACTTGCCCGCCTATACAGGTTGCACCTGATCCTACTACATCAACCCCGCTCCGCAGGTCGTCTAGGGTCCCTCATCCCCTGACAGACTAAACTTGTAGGGGGAGTGAGGTGACGTGTATATATATATGTATATAGTCTAAAAGTCACTAAAGGTAAATATCACTAAATCTAAGCTGAATGGCAAGACAAGCCATAAACGAACCAACGGGTTGTTCGTATTGCTTCGGTCTGGCCTAGACATGTTTTTTCCTATCTGACCTAATCTTTGGTGCTGAGTAAATTAGGTGATGATCTAAGTACAAATCGGGTAGGAAGTTGTTCGTACTTAAGTATAGTTAGGGGAATGTCTATAGCTTCTAAATTGGTAATGTAAGAGAGAGTTAGGTAGGTTGTTGTGGGACACAGGAATAAAATGGTAGGCTTCAAGGAATACCTAATTCAACGCACCGGTAAGTGCTTTTGATGTTTGCTAGAACCTAAGTAACCTAACTGGGGTGTCTACTCCACGCTATCACATATATTATATTATACACCTTAACTTAATATATAAAGTAATGCTGCATCAATCAGCTTAGTCATCATATCGCCTTGGGACAACAATGGCTCTTCCTCTTCTAGATTTCTAAACACCCCCCGAAGAGGCATTGTTGTCATTACCTTCTGCAAGTTTAGCCAAGCCTTCTCCATGAGGCTGTAACTCAAATGTTTCATCTTGACTATCCGTGTTTTTGCTGATTTCTAAAGCATAGAGTTTTTGTATAGGTCTCTTTAATTTTCCTCCTGAAGTCTTTACCAGTGCAGACCTAACTAAATTGTCTTTGCCAGCAAAAAACTCTTCAATTATTCCACGCTTCCAGCATTGCCTTAGTCTTTCATCCCCAATCATTACCACTTCTCCCACCTTGATACAATTTGCATTGGAGCCCTTTACATTGCCTGATGGGTAATAATTGAGTTCTGGCAAGTATTCCATCTGCCACCTCTTCCATAACTGATCTTGTAGCTCTTCAAGGTACCTGAACCTTCTGGTTAACTCTTCTTGCGTGCTCTGGATAGGCTGCAAGTCTTCTGGCAAACTGGGGCTTGATGTTAATCGTTTACCACAAAGAAAATGATTTGGTGTCAATGGCTCTGCATCCTGCATACTGTTATAAACAAAAGTGATAAGCATATTGTTCACCATTGCTTCTACTTCACACAAAACAGTGCAGAATTCTTCTTTGCTCAAATGAGCATTAGCTAAAACTTTACACTTCTCACTAGCCTTTCCCAAAATCTTCCCCACCATGGTGCTCTCTCAACAATAAACTCCCACTGTACCCCTTGGTGTGAAAAGTTGATTGGAATTCTTTCTCTTTTAGCAAGGACCAAACTTCTTGGAGTTCCTTTGCAGCCTTTTTGAAGGTTTTTGCATTATCCGATATGATTTTATTTGGGAAACCCCTTCTATTCACAAACCTTTTAAAGCCAAAAGAAATACATCACTACTTAAGTTGCTTACCAACTCCAAATGGATTGCTCTGGTGATAGCACATGTGAAAAGACATATATGACCTTTGTTAGACTCCCCTTGCTCATACACATAGACTGGACCTGCGACGTCTACTCCCACTACATCAAATGGGGCAGTATAGACACACCGTTCTCTTGGAAGTGGAGCCACCTTTCCATAATAAGGCTTTGCACTCCAACGCTTGGAAACCACACATTTATGCAACACCTTTTTACGACTCGTCTAATTTTGGGAATCCAAAACTGTTGTCTGATCTCTATTATCACTTCTCTAATTCCAGCATGTAACAACTTATGATGAGTATCCAGGATCAAAAGTTCCACAAAGTGCCCCCCAGAAGGTAACAAAATTGGATGTCTTTTCTCCTCTGGAAGCTCAGAAAACTGTAGTCTACCTCCTATTTTCAATAAATCCTAATCCTAAAACACATCCAAACCCTTGAGAGCAGAATGTGTTGGTAGAACCTGTAATGGGCGGCTGGTGAGCAATTCCCTTTCTTCACCAAATTTTTCCTTCTGCACATATATCACCCAGTATTGCCTGGCTTGCTGACTCTCCTTACTGTCCAGAATTCCTTCCCTTCTTGTTTCTCCCTTAATGTTGTTTGTAAATCTATATACCCATGCCGTCACTCTTAACAACCTTTTCAGACCGCTAATGTCCTCAAGCCTCAATATGGGGTCCTGCTGCATAACTTGACAACTGTTCACAGTGCATTTTCTCATTTCACTCACCCATTCTTCTTGAGCCTGGCATTCTCTTACAATAGGCTGATTAGAAGGCCAGTTTTCACTTCCAAGTTTTAGCAACTTTGGCTCATTCCACCACAAACTTGACTGTGCAAGATCTTTCACTGAAATTCCTCGTGTTGGTAAATCAGCTGGGTTTTGGGTGCCTGGACAATGCTTCCATTGCTTGGGATCTTTGTGTGTTTGAATTTCCTTCACCCTATTGGCAACAAATGGTTTCCATTTCCTTGCCTGGCTTCTTAACCAGTGCCAAACTATAATGGAGTCTGTCCAATAATAGCTTGGAATTTCATAGAGGGCCAAAGACTTTTGTACTGTAACTGCAAGCCGACTAGCAATAACTGCATTCATCAATTCCAACCTTGGAATAGAAAGCCTTTTCAAAGGTGCTACTCTGCTCTTTGCAGCAACCAACCTGCAACTTACTTCCTCTTTGAATGTGCCTCTTATATAAATACAAGTTGCATAGGCAACTTCACTTGCATCACAAAAGATGTGCAGCTCCAAATTGTCTGGACTGTTGTTCAACTCTCCAAAGTACCACCCTGAGATTTCAATGTCTCCAAGATGTGCCAATTCTTTGAACCAATATTTCCACCTTACCACCATATGATCAGGTGACTCCATGTCCCAACCAAGTCCAATTTCCGAGAGGCTCTGAAACCAAATTTTTTACTTTATCACAAATGGAGCCAGGAATCCAAAAGGATCAAAGACCTTTAAAGCCAAACTAAGAGCTGTACGTTTTGTCTACCTTGTCTCATTCTCAGCCAGTTATACTAAAGATTTCCCATTGAAGGTAAACAAATCCTCTCCTTTCTTCCAAACAATGCCTAGCACCTTTGTGGCTATTGCCCATAACTCCTTAATACCAGAATCCTCAATACTTTCTGCTGCATCAGGGACTACACAGCACTGACTCATAAACTCTTGTAATTCAGAATGATTGGTATGCCATTTTCTAAGCTCCATGCCAGCCTCCCTCATTATAGCTCTAACCTCCCTGAATATCTGTTTAGCCATTTCTGTATTATCCACGGAACACAGCAAATCATCAACATAAACATTTTTCCTTATGTGTTCAATAGTGTTAGGATAGACTTCAGAATATTTCTTAAAATGGTACTGCATAGTAGCTGCCAACAGACATGGACTAGAGCTGAGGCCAAACAACACTGACTTCATTCTATATGCTTGAACCTTAGGTTCATTTTCCAACAAGTCTTTCGTATCCACCCACAGATACCTTACTGCATCTCTGTCCTCTGGTTTTAACTTTATCCGCAAAAAGGCTTGCTTCACATCTGCAGTCAATGCTACTCTACCAAACCTGAATCTCCGTAACAAGGAAAATAGATTTGCATTTAAATTTGGCCCAGCATCCAAACAGTCATTCAAGGACACACCACCTTTGGGTTTGGCTGAGCCATCAAAAACTACTCTCAGTTTGGTGGTAGTTTTGTCTCGCCGTACCACTGCATGGTGTGGCAGATAATGTGCCTCCTGGCTCACCAGCTCACCTTGCACCCTTTCAGCATAGCCCTCCTTTACATAGCTTAGGATGGCCTCATTGTATTCAATTAACAACTCCTCATTTTTTCTTAGCCTGTGCAATGAAGTCTCCAACCTCCTATTAGCTAGATAAAAGTTTGAACCGGGTTTGCAAGAATCCTTCCAAGGGAGGCCAACTTCATAGCAACAATCTCTAAACCCAGTCCCTTTTTCAAGTTGCTCTCAAACATCACTGTTCACTGTACTCGCCTGCTTCTCCTGTTTGTCCTTTATGCCAATGGATTCAAGTTCCCAAAAGGCTTTCAAATGCCTTTCCAAACCATGGCTGTTCTCCTCAATCTTAACAAAAAGAGCTTTAACCTCTATTTCATTGCAATAGCTCCCATGTAGCATCCAGCCCAGCTTACTTTCAATAGCTACCGGACCTCGAGATGTGCGGACAATATTACCAGTGATGAAGTCCCAATAATAGTCAGCTCCAATCAAAAGACTAATATCTTCTGTTCCTTCAAACTTATTATTGCCCAAATTAATTCCTTTAACTTGTAATTCTTGGACACATGCCATATCTAAACAAATAGTGACTGGAGCACAAAGTTCCTCAATCTCTACAACTTGGACCTTGATAGTGGGACCTTGTGGTATGGCAAATTTGTCAATGATACTGTTTGTGTCAAGGGATTGTAGGAGGTCCCCAGTGGGCCCCAAGTTACTGGTGGGCCCTAGGCCAATGGCCTATGTTGCCTATTGGAAAATCCGGCCCTGGTGACTGGAGCACAAAGTTCCTCAATCTCTACAGCTTGAACCTTGATAGACTGATAGTGGGACTTTGTGGTAACAACCCCATAACTAGAACTTCTACCTTCTTAACTTTGGTTCGGTTTTGAACGAAACCCCCAAACCCAGAAATTCTTAAATTTTCTCTCTTAAGTTCTTTAAACTTCAATTTTCTGGAAATTCTGGTTTTAATAAAGCTACACTGGCTACCACTATCAAACAACACTCTTACAGTAGCTTCTCCATCATTCCCAATTAATAATGCTGCAGCTGTTTGCAATAATCCCCCTTTACTTTTACTCCCTTTCATAACAGTGGCATGTGCCACTGCTGTCTCTACTTCAGGGGTAGGCCTACTAAGAGTGTTTTCACACAATAATGGCTGATGCCATGCCAGCCATGGCAGTTTTTGCACAAAATTTTAAACTTAAAAAACCTTGCTCTGTGACCTTTCAAAAAACATTTAAAACATGCTGTGGACTTAGTTACCCTGTCCTTTCTCTCCTCAACAGGTAAAGCCTCAGCCACTTCACATTTATATGACTTGTGGTTGCCTTCGCAAAATATGCATTCCTTGATTCCATTTAATTTATTCTCAGAGGATGCATGTAGAGCTGACACTGTACCTGTGCTATTCCTTTTTGTAGAAACTTTGGTGCCTGCCTTTGGTCCCTGCCTTTGTCCCCTTGTTTAACATCCCACTGTGCAAACTCAATTCCCTCTCGTCTTGCTAATTCTGTGCTTAAAAAACTTAACATCTGCTGAAGGGGGATGTACACATGTTGTGTAGAGTGTCCCCTATTTAATTCAAGCAAAATTGAGCTAGGCAATTTAGACTCCAGTATAGTGACCAACATTATACCATACTGAGGTGACGTGTATGTATATACTGTATATGTATATAGTCTAAAAGTCACTAAGGGGAAATATCACTAAATCTAACTGAATGGCAACAGCAAGTCATAAACGAACCAACGCGGCTGTTCGTATTGTTTTGGGCTAGGCTAGAGATGTTTTTTCCGATCTGACCTAATCATTGGTGCTGAGTGTAATTATGTGGTGTTTCTAAAGTGACAAATGGGGTAGAAAGTTGTCCGTACTTAAGTATAGTTAGGGGTAATGTCTATAGCTTCTAAGTTGGTAATGTAAGAGAGAGTTAGGTAGGCCGTTTGTGGGACACAGAAATCTAATGGTAGGCTTCCAAAGGAATATCTAATTCAACGCACCGGTAAGTGCTTTTGATTGTTTGCTAGAACCTAAGTAACCTAATTGGGATGTCTACCCCACGCTATCACATTTGGCGACGAGGATGGGATTCACTTAAGCTAATGGGATTCAATTAAGCTCATGGGATTCGATTAAGCTCATTGGATTTAATTTAGCTCATTGGATTGAATTTGGCTCATTTGATTAAATTTTGTTCATTGGGTTTAATTTGGCTTATTAGGTTCAAGTGATTGTTTGGAAAATTGGATGTAGCCTAGTGGGTCGTCCGATTTGGTTTGTTTGTGTGGGTAAGCTACCGTACTATAGCGAGGTCCCGCCGGCCTAACTCTAAAACTAATTCCTACTCAGCCCTAACTCTAAAACTAATTCCTACTCAGCCCTAACTCTAATACAATTCACTATTCAGCCCTAACTGGGGAGT
This sequence comes from Bathynomus jamesi, assembly GCA_023014485.1. NCBI lineage: Eukaryota > Metazoa > Arthropoda > Malacostraca > Isopoda > Cirolanidae > Bathynomus > Bathynomus jamesi. The sequence goes on along the minus strand of JAJOZX010000034.1, from coordinate 1,638,218 downwards.
AACTAGATCAAATTCAAATCTAATCTAACCTACTTCACGTGATTTGGCCTAATTCGGGTTTGCTCTAGCATGTCGGTGATTGGCCATATAAGCCCCTACGAAGACTCTGGGGAGGACTTCGAAGCTTATGCCACTAGGGTGAGGTTGTTTTTCGAGGCAAATTCCATTCCTGATGCTAAGAAAGTACCTACCTTTTTAACTATAATAGGCCCTAAAACGTTTGGTTTAGTTATGGACCTAGTTTCTCCTAAAGCACCAGAAACCTGCACCTATAATGAATTGGTACAGGCCCTAACCGATCACTACAAACCCCGAGTAGTTCTCATCTATGAACGTTTCAAATTTTATTCAAGGCATCAGACGGGAAATGAAAGCATTGCAGAGTTTGTTGCAGGAATAAAAAGCCATAGCCGTACGTGTAAATTTGGGGACAAATTAGATGAAATGCTAAGAGATAGGTTTGTAATGGGTCTCAAAGAGGAGTCTACCCAGCGAGCCCTATTAGCCATACAGGATCTAACTTTTAGTCAGGCTGTAGAAATAGCTACGGCTAGAGAAGCAGCTGCTAAAGATGTTAGAACGTTTGGAAATCACAGTAGTAAAGCCCAACACGTAAATAGCTTTAAATCTTCTAGGCCTGGCAGACCTAATGAGCCTACTAGACAGGCAAATAAAAGGTATGAGGCGAATACGACTAAGCCTACTAATTCTACTAAGCCTTCCAAGCCATGTACAGGGTGTGGAAAACACCATTGGAAGAAGGATTGCCCTTTTAAAGAAGCAGTTTGCCGAAACTGTAGTAAAATAGGCCACTTAGCTAAAGTGTGTTTTTCAAAGAAAACGAAGTGTGAAAATTCTAATTTTAACATTTCTAGTGTAAATCCTCAAAAGGGAAATACTTCGAACATTGGAGTGGAGTACCTATTTTATGAGCAGCAAAGTGGGAAAAATACAGGCCCATATATTGTAGAGGTAGGCCTAAATGGAATTACAGTTCCTCTAGAATTGGATACGGGTGATGCCCGGACGGTCATGTCCAAGGCAGTTTTTTATAAGATTTTCAAAAACACACCTAAACTACATGCATCTAAAACTATTTTGAAGAAGTATGGGGACATACAAATACCTGTTTGTGGAGAAGCATACGTCACAGTTACACTCAACCAGAAAACTTTGTCTCATCCCTTAACACTTTTAGTGGTGGATGAGCAAGGGCCTACTCTACTAGGCCGTGATTGGACTGACGCTTTGAAAATACCGATTGACAAAATCTTGCCAAAGGGTCAGGCAGATGTGCATACACTCTCATATCCATCTGACATAGACTCATTGTTAAGGGAGTTTTCTTCTGTTTTTGGGCCTGAAGTAGGCAACCTAAAAGGCCATCAGGTCTGCATAGAAGTAGATCCTAATGTAACTCCGAAATTTTGTAAGGCTCGTTCAATTGCGCATGCACTGCGGGAGAAGGTAGATTTAGAAATTGAGAAGCTGCTAAAAGATAAAATTATTGAACCAGTCACACACGCTAAGTGGGCTGCCCCAGTAGTTCCTGTACTAAAACCGGACAAGTCCGTGCGGTTATGTGGGGATTACCGTTTAACAGCAAATAGAGCCGTCCTTCTAGATTGCTATCCTATACCCAAGCCTGATGAATTATTTAGCTCGCTTGTGGGGGTAAATATTTCACAAAACTCGATATGTCCCAAGCCTATGCTCAACTAAGTTTAGACGAAAACTCTAAAGAATTAACTATCATAAATACGCACCGAGGCCTATATAAGTACAATAGGCTATGCTATGGAATAGCATCGGCTCCCGGTATTTTTCAGAGGACAATGGACCAAGTTCTAGATCACATTCCAGGGGTACTTTGCTTTCTAGATGATGTCCTCATTTCAGGTTCGTCTAAAAGAGAACACCTAACTAGATTAACCACGGTTCTAAAAAGACTCCGGGAGGCCGGACTTAAGCTAAAGAGAGAAAAATGTTCATGGGTCACTAACGAGGTTTCATATTTAGGGTTCCGCATAGATGCCTCAGGCATTCATCCAACGATGGATAAACTAGAAACAATAAAAAATGCACCACCTCCACAAAACATCACACAGTTACAAGCTTATTTAGGTCTCCTAAACTTTTATAGGAAATTTTTGCCTAATGCATCGACTTTCCTTGAACGCCTAAATAAGCTATTACGATCTGGGGATCAGTGGAGATGGGAGAAAACTCAAAAGGAAGCATTTGAGGCTTCCAAGGACGTACTACTAAAGTCCACTCTCCTAGTGCATTATGATCCTAAACTTCCTCTCGTAGTTTCAGCAGACAGCAGTTCTTATGGAATTGGGGCAGTGTTATCTCACCACATTGATGGTGTAGATAGGCCTATCTGTTTTGCTTCTAGAACACTAACTGAGACTGAAAGACGATATGCACAAGTGGAACGTGAAGCATTAGCCTTAGTATTTGCAGTAAAAAAAATTCTATCTATGGGGTCATGAATTTAAACTAATTACTGACCATAAGCCTCTCTTAGGTTTATTTTCACCTAAGTAGGTTGCCCTTAGAAAATCCAAATGATTGTGTACCTATACCTACAGAATGGGTTCACTTGGTGGAGTTTCTGGAATCCACTCCAGTATCTGCGGTACAAATAGAGCAGTGGACAAAATCGGACCCTATTGTGTCTAGGGTCATCCATTTCTGCTCAGTTGGTTGGCCTACTAAGGTTGAGAGTGAATTACAGCCTTTTTATCAACGTCAGTCTGGCTTCTCGATTCAAAATGGCTGTCTCTTATGGGGCCACAGAGTGATTATTCCAAATAAAGGCAGGTCGAATTTAGTGAAGGAACTTCACGCTGAACACATGGGCGCAACAAAAATGAAAGAGCTGGCGAGAGCTTATTTCTGGTGGCCTGGTTTAGATGGAGAACTCGAATCATTGGTTCGTTCCTGTCAAAGCTGCCTAGAGAACAGAGATCTCCCAAGGAAAAGTCCACTTCATCCTTGGGAATGGCCTACTATACCGTGGCATAGGATCCATGTTGACTATGCAGGTCCTATAAATAATACCTATTTCCTAGTCATTGTGGACGCCTACTCTAAGTGGGTGGAAATTCTTCCAACCACTTCCACGACTTCGGGTGTTACTATTCGCTTACTCCGTTCAGTTTTTGCTCGATGGGGTTTACCCATAGTCCTGGTTTCCGACAATGGTACTTGTTTTACCAGTGAGGAATTTCGTTCCTTCGTCCACCTAAATGGCATTAGACATGTCCGGTCTAGTGTTTTCCACCCATCTACTAACGGTCTCGCGGAAAACATGGTCCGTACTTTCAAGTCGGCCTTGCGTCATTCTCGTGGGGAGGAAATGCAAGTGGTGTTGGATAAATTTTTGTTTAAATATCGAATAACACCTCACACCACGACAGGGGTGTCTCCCTCTAAACTTATGATTGGCCGGGGAATTTGTTCAGTTTTGGATTTGTTACGTCCAAACGAAACGTTACAACAACGAGTTTTACGCCATCAGGAAAAACAGAAGCTGTACCATGACACTAAAAGAGGGAGAGTTATAGAGGCGCAACCGAATGATCCAGTTATGATTCGCAAATATGGGGCTGGACCAAAATGGGTTCCTGCAACTGTCCAGGAGAGAACGGGCCCTGTTTCCTTCAAGTGCCAACTAGAAGATGGTCGTTCTATTAAACGCCATCAGGACCAGATATGGGAACGTGAATTGCAGAAGGACCAGAGTCTTCCGGAAGAGAGAACTGATCCTCAGGAAAATGGTTCAACTCGCCCGCCTATACAGGTTGCACCTAATCCTATTACATCAACCCCGCTCCGCAGGTCTTCTAGGGTCCCTCATCCCCCTGACAGACTAAACTTGTAGGGGAGGAGTGAGGTGACGTGTATGTATATATATGTATGTAGTCTAAAAGTCACTAAAGGGGAAAATCACTAAATCTAAGCTGAATGGCAACAGCAAGTCATAAACGAACCAGCGCGGCTGTTCGTATTGTTTTGGGCGAGCCTAGAGATGTTTTTTCCGATCTGACCTAATCATTGGTGCTGAGTGTAATTAGGTGGTGTTTCTAAGGTGACAAATGGGGTAGAAAGTTGTCCGTACTTAAGTATAGTTAGGGGTAATGTCTTTAGCTTCTAAGTTGATAATGTAAGAGAGAGTTAGGTAGGCCGTTTGTGGGACACAGAAATCTAATGGTAGGCTTCCAAAGGAATATCTAATTCAACGCACCTGTAAGTGCTTTTGATTGTTTGCTAGAACCTAAGTAACCTAACTGGGGTGTCTACCCCACGCTATCACACATACCTTTCCATTCCTACACCCAAGTTGTCCAGGGACCTAGTTCTAACTTCAAATTCATCATATAATTGCCGTAACTCCTTGACACTATTGGGATTATTAACAGGAGGTATAGCAAAAAGTTCAGGAGGTGGCTTTTAATTAAGATCTCTGGCTTACCAAACCGTTTCTTTAATATATCCCAAGCCACATTATAATTAGCCTCTGTTAATGCTAATCCTGCTATTGTCTTTGCTGCGTCCCCTTCCAAGAGGGACTGCAAATAATTAAACTTCTCCACCCAGTGGCGGTCCTAGCTTACATGACGCCCTGGGCGAACCTCACCTTCAGCGCCCCCCCCCCTGTTCGCCAACACACACACACATTCGAATCCCCCCAAAATAAAGGACAGACATAACTCTTTCACAAAATAACTTTTTATTGGACTAATTGTTGGAACTTCAGAACCAAAACAAAGACTCAAATTTCTGAATTTTACAAATCCTTCATCACGTAAATAGAATAACTCACTTAAGAGAATGTAATTATGATACTATGAACAGGAAAAATACAAATTAAATTGCACAACTGCCATAAATAAACTAGAGAATCAAATTTCTAAATTGTACAAATGCTCTATCACATAAATAGAATAAGACACTTAAGAGAGGGTAATTATTATGCTACACTTTGAACAAGAAACAAAATAAATTGCACCACAGCACAACTGCCATCTAAAGCCTGACTCTTCTTACCTTCCTTGATGCAAAGTCATGAATTAAATCATCATATGAAATCTGCTCAGCAATTGTATGATTTATACTGATGATGGCCAGACCGGTAAAGCGTTCCTGTGACATAGTTGACCTCAGGTAGGATTTGATGAGCTTCAGCTTTGAAAAGCTCCTCTCTGCTTCAGCAACAGTGACTGGAAGAGTAAGACCAATTCTGAGAGCAGTCCACAAATTTGGATATATTTCAGAGAGCTCCCTTTCATGGATAAATGTCAGCAGTTCAAGCAAGGATATGGTCTTTGATGGCAAGTCAGGCAAGTTCTTCAGCTCCTGTGCAAGCTCTCTGCCATCCAAGTCAGATTGTCCCTTAAAGTGTAGTGTAGTACTAAGGTTCACACATTGTTCTGTCAGCTCCTCAAATGTGAGATTTTGGAAATGTGTCAGCGCTCCAAACTTCTCTCCCACAATTTCCAACGTGGAAAATCTTTCCTGAATGGCTGATGTTGCAGCATCAACCACTGCATTGAAAAATGTCACCTCCAGCTTCTTCAAAGCATCAATCAAGGGCTCATCAGATGCTTCATAGGAGAAGTGCCGCTTTGTGGACCTCAGCCGTTTTTGTTTTAACACAGCCTCCACATTCATTTGTTCACAGATATCTGTGGCTGCCATTTGTGCAGCCACAAAACCTGTTGCCCTGTAATTGCGGAGACCTCTCTCTGTTTTTTTTAAGGAGATTTACTGCAACATCAACGTGCATGCTAGGAGACTGCATCTGCTTGCTCACATGCTGAATTTGGCACAACAGGTCATGCCACACCACTGAACAAATGGCGAAGCGGTATGACCCAACCTCCTCTGACAGAGATTGAGCCTCGACCTTTATTACAGAGTCTTTGGTGTGGTCCCTCACCTCGATCAGTGCATCTCTCACTGCAGCTGCCTGATATCTCAGGGGCTCCACACTCTTGATCTTGCTTTCCCACCTTGTATCAGACCACATCTTCAATGTGATGTTCACATGTTTTTTCAAAATGGCCCATCGTTGTGTGGAGGCTGAAAACAAGTTGTAAAGCTTCTGCAAGATGCCAAAGTAACTTGTGGCATCAATAGATCCCTTAGCAGCATCGGCCACAAGCAAATTCAGAGAATGAGCCCCACATGGAACAAACAGAGCTCTGGGATTAATTTCTAGGAGCCTGAATTGAACACCCTTGTTTTTTCCCCTCATGTTGGCCCCGTTGTCGTATGATTGTCCTCTACAGTCCATGAAAGGAACTTTTAGCTCCTCCAGTCTCTTCAGAATCAGAGATGCCAAATGTTGACCAGTGGACTCCTCTGCCTCCAAAAACCCCATGAAATGTTCCTTTATATGGGGCTTCCCCTCCAGTGACACAACCCGAATCACAACTGACAACTGTTCAGTGTGGCTGATATCTGGAGTGCAATCTAGAATTATTGAAAAAAACTTTGATTGTTTGATGTCGCTCACCATTGCTGAAATGGTCATGCTGCTCGACAAATCAATGAGTTCGTTTTGTATGTGGTGGCCGAGGTAGCTGGTGTGACTGGAGGTCCCTTTTTGGACACGGTTAATGTGCTCTTGCATTATAGGATCAAATTGTGCCATCAGTTCAACTTCTTTCAGAAAATTGCCATTTGATGGTGAGAACAATTTTTCTGTATGTCCCCTTAGTGCCAAATTCCTAACTGCCAGAGAATGCACAATAGCAGTGAGACGTGTCAGCACCGCTCTCCATCTCAACTTCTCAGCCTCCAGAAGTGCCATCTCCTGCTTGTCAATGGTCTCCCCCTTTCTCATCCTCACTGCCAGTTCTTTCCAGATTTTCATAGAATTTAGGTGTTCTGAACTGTTGTCATGTGATGTGAGCAATGAGCTTGCATGCTTCCAGTCCGAGAGTCCCAAACTTGTTAAATTTATTTTCCTCTTGGAAAATAATGTACAACAGAAACAGAAAAGGCTGTTGTTTTTTAAGGAATAGACCAACCAACTTCTGGTTATATTTTCCCCACTAACCAATGACTTCCTGAAGTATTGATGGTGGAAACTTCTTCCGTCACTGTCGTTTCTAGGGAATACAAAGTCAGATGGTACTTGACTTGGTCCCCTGGAAACCAGTTGTGTCCGAATTCTCTCAGTCAGAACTGAAGGCCAGTTAGCAGGGTCGGTGGACAGAGACTCATCCTCAGGAGGCGATTCTGCTCCAGGCATTTCTAATAGAAAGAACAAAGAACAAGAGCATTACTCATTAGTATACACACCTAAGTTAGATAACACATTATTCACAGCACTTTGTTATGGTGGTGGTGTTATGGAATTATGGTGGTGAAACACCACACATACCCAGTAACCCAGACCCAGTGATAATAACATTATAATTTATAACTGTTTGCAAAATGCTTTGCAGGGATGCACACACATACACATACACACACACGCACACACTCACAGACATATGTGCACACAAACTCACCTGAAGAGTCCTGCCGGGGAGAAGTAGAAGAAAATGGGTCTTCATCCTCAGGATCAGACTGCATTTGTGGAGACATATGTGAGGCTGAGGAGGTAGATGGCTCCTCAGCCTCAATAATGGCAGAAGTAGACGGCTTCTCATCCTGGCTAGTGGCAGAGGGTGTTCCAAAATATTTCAAAAGTGCCCCTGCAAATAGTAATAGAACATAACAGACCAATGCATGAATAGGCTAGTACAATTAATTTAACATGTTATTAAGCACAATTTATTAAACTTTTAGAATAGGAAACAAATGAATAATACAACCTCCTTGGTTAATGGCTAATTATATACATAATAGTACACTTCAAATGACTCAGAAAGCTATATCACAAAATAGCAGTGCAATATAGCAGTGAAGAGTAGATGACATAGCTCTATACCTTTATCTTTTGCTCGTTTCTCCTCTTCTTCTTTCCTCTTTTTTCTAAACTGAGCACCTGATAGCTTTGACCTCTTCTTATCCATTTGCGGTTATTTGACAGACCTTAGTGGCTTAGTGTGAAGATTCGTTCTGTAATAAATAATATATATTTCACTATTTAACCAAACCCAGAAAAATAACATTACATATGTTAAAGTATGGGCCTTTATTCCCAATAATATTAATCTGGAAGCATTTTGCATTGTTTAGGTCTTTTATGGGAAGGTTTATGGAAAATGCAATAGATGGTTTTTTATTAATAAAAATATATTTATTGATCTTTTATTATTTATTTTATTTTATTTTTTATTTTTATTTATTTCTTTATTTATTTATTCTTATTTTTATTTTTATTTTTTTTGCAGGCGCTCATGCCGCCCCTCCACAAATGCCGCCCTGTGCGGCTGCCCATATTGCCCATATGAGGAACCGCCACTGTCTCCACCGCACTTAACACTTGACTAGAATGAACTGCTGATTGAAAACTGTCTGCCCATCCTTGCCATTCCTGAATACTCCCAGAAAATGTTTTGAGTACAAGCCTTGGTAATTGAACTGTAGATCTGTTAACCTTAACTTCACAAACACCATTTGTTGAGGGTTGTGTCTCATTATTAGACCTGGTCTCTAACTGTACTGAACTGCTAAGCTCTTTTGCTCTGTTGCATACTTTAATTATATCATCAATAATCTCTTCAAAGTAAATTGTTATTTTCTCTTTCATCCTCTTCTATAAGAGCCTCAATTTTAACATTTACTTCTCTTATAGCAACCTTTTTAGTTTCTAATATGGAAAGCTGTGCAGTCACTAAGCTTAAATCCTCTTGCTCTATGGCAGAATCTATAGTGGCAATGACCTTTGTAATTAGACCTTTGTAGGCGCTTCTCCTTTTTTTAAACTTGTTCAATTCAGCTGCACTCATCTTCAATGCAAACAACAATTGGGCTCAATGCCAAATAAGCTGAATTGGCAAAAATACTTAACCAAACTGATTCAGTTTATTTTTTTAAATAAACTGAATTGCTTGGTTATGGTACTGACCAACCATCAGTATGGAATACCAAATTTTTCACCCAAGTAACTGGCGCACTGAAGTCTGCAACCTTTGCCGACGAAAAATAAACCAAATTAACCAAACCGGTAAAAATGTAGGCCCAAAACAACGACAGACTAGTGGCCAAGTTTCGCAATTGGGCGACCAAACTTTCTACCCTGGGACCTTAACTCAATTATGCTCAACCCGTCTAGGCCTAACTTGGGCTACAATTTGCACAATCAGAACTTTGTCGGAAAATAGTTACTGACTCAGTCTTGGGCTAGAATCCGGTTCAAAGGACCATGTTATTTTTTTATTTTATTGGGTTCAGAATCCCAGCTGACTTGTGAACGGCTAAGCTCTGAAGGGCCAGTTTAACCTACAGCCCAAGTTAAACTAGACTAAAAACTTACGGACTTGGAGGTCCTATTAGGTCCTACCTCAGGTTACTGACTCGATGTGGGCCTACCTTAGGCCTCAGTTGCATAAAATTAAGATGAAAAACAAAAAGGGCACTATTTATTGTCTTCCTTCTAAACCTTGCAACAACAACACAACCTGCACCATTGCACGATGCAACAATCTTGTATCTAAACAACCAAACTGAATTGCAAGGGAGCTCTCTATAAGACCACGCCGCCCTGTAAGTGCCGCATTCAAGAAACGAGTAGGAAGGACGCGCAGCGGCCCAAAAACATTATGCCACAAGAGTGCCCAAACAATGATGCCACAAGAGCCCAAAAATGCTAGCTCTAAATTAAGTGCATTTTTCACTAACCTTACAATTATGAGATGGATATATATACACCTTAACTTAATATATACAAGCAATGTTGCATCAATCAGCTTAGTCATCATATCGCCTTGGGACATCAGTGGTTCTTCCTCTTCTAGATTTTCTACAACACAAATCAAAACTCAGTTTATAACAAAATGGAGAGAAGAATACTTAACAAGTCTTAGAGAAAGACATAAACAATTAACAAAACAAAATTGGAATGATTTAGTCAAAATTGGGGACATTTAACGAAATTAACAGTGTTGTAAAACTGAAAACAGCAACTGGTGAAACCACCAGAGATATCACATTACTATATCCTTTGGAGTGTGGGGCTAAGTTAGAACCATTACCCCAAAGGATGGATCAGGATACTATTGGGGAGGAATCTCTCAATGTACTTGATGTAACTCAGACTAAACCAGACAGACCTCAAAGAAAGACTGCTTTGAAAGCCAGAAAACTTTTACTTTAATTCCATAAATTTCCTATACCCAAGTGGAGTCAAACTGATTGACATAACTTTAACTAAACTTGAGAAGTTGGCTTCTTGAACTTTTATATTTAAATAGGTCTTGAGTAACTTTTCTCTTCTTAAATTCCTACTTCATTCTTTTTAATCCATTTCACATGCTTTAAAACACAGTTTGTCCAAAAATTTAATCTAGAACATATAAATTTTTCTCTGCCCCCCCCAATATATGGAAAAACTATACATGTTTACAATATGGTATCGTATGTGATACTTTTATTTCATAATTAAATAGAAATTATTAATTAATTGAATTAAATATCTACAAAATTGTCTCGGGATTGGCGACATAGCCTATTGGGAATGAAAATAATTGCCATACATACATAGAACCCATATGTAGGCATCGGGCCTGCACAACAACAAGAAAACCAAATTTATTATTTCGTGTTCAACATTTTTCATTGCTGACTCGTGAAAATTACTTTGAGAGAAGAGTCAACGAACTTTGAAAAACTAGCAAATAATAAAAAACAAAGATTATGTTATAGCGGCTCGCTCGGAGCTTGCTTATGTTACAGCGATGCTTTAAGCAAGGAAGATGTACTTTATCTTTTTATAATTTCTGAGTGAAATCCTCATAATATAAAACCTAATAACTATAAAAAGGATATGCCTATTCCTTCAGGTATTTAAGTGTAGTGACTGCTTATATTAATTACATCAAAGCAAGTCGTTGTGTAACTCCATCGTACCGTCGCGCCCTACATCGAAAAACATCGTCGCGTCGTACGAACAAAAGCGAGGCTCAACGAAATAATAAGGTAAGGCAATTCCCTTCTTTATCATTAGGCAGCGCAAATACCGAAGGCAATTAAACATAGAGGTCCTTTGAAGACCCACACATACATAACTCTCTAACAAAAAAACGTAGGGCTTTTGTTGTTAAATCTCCACTGTAATTTGCTGGAAATTTCCAACGGATGAAGGTAACAGGCAGTGATGGGCATCGATACATGAAAATTGCTAAAGCGATACCGATACATCGATACATGAAGAACGTCTTAGGCGATACCGATACGCCGATACTTTCCAGATGTCTTAAGCGATACCGATACATGCATCGCCGATACATGTATCGCAGGTACATTTTCATAATTATTCATTTAATATGTAGGTATTAGATATTATTGTTTATACTAGTAATTTGTACGCACTGTAAGTAAAATCAACATTTTAATGGGTTTTATAGATGTAAATAAAAACAATTGCTTTATTTAATGAAAGTATGTTTTAATTTTGTAGGATACATGAATGACTGAAAATATTACATTAACAATTAAAATTAATTACTATTACCCTTCAAAAATACCAGCTGGCTAAACATCTGGTCAGACAGTCTGTTCCTTTTTGGAGCGTGAATGTGACCAGCCAAACTAAACAACCGTTCTACAGGAGCAGAAGATGGTAGTGGTGTGTTATACTTCAGGAAGACCCGTAGAATTCCTGGGTACTGCCTCAGAGATTGGAGAGAATGACTTCCGTCACCCAGATACTGTAAAACTTCCATCTCAGTGGAATCTTGGGTTGCAGAGACATTAATGGAAGCAGACTCATAACAGAAGAAATCATCTGCACTTCCGTCAGATGCAGCATCACTTAGTTGTTGCTGGGGGGTCTGCTCGCTGAGGCTCTTAACAGCATTAACCAACATTTCTTGAACCCTCTTTTTGACAATGTTAGTATTAAATTTGCCTTTTATTGTCATCCACTTTAACTTGAACAGAGGATTTGAAGACGATGCCAGTATTGCTGCTTTACACTCATGCGACGCATCAAGGCACAGAAACTTTTCAAACCGCTTAGTGAACCCTACTGTGATTGCATTGAGAAGTGGCTGACAATGACGCAATGCCTCCGAATTCAAACGCTCTAGCTTCTTCTCTACAGCTAACAATGTCGGGCGTGGCCAATAGTGTTGCAACACTAATGAGCGTTTCTATATTATATGAGCGTTTCTATATTATGAGCGTTTCTATATTATATGAGCGTTTCTATATTATGAGCGTTTCTATATTATGGTTAATTAATCTCAATAACACAAGTACAAACGTGTTTAAACGTTGCGCCGTACTGTGTGACGTGACCAGTAGAGTAGTACTGTAATTAAATAAATGTTTAATAATATTATTATTTAAGCATATTCATAAATATAACTCAGTAGTGTCATATTATAACATCTATTTAAATATTTAAAAATTCTTATTAATGTATCGATGTATCGAAGTATCGATTTTTTTCGATATATTTAAGAAAATTGACCTTAGCGATACCGATAAATCGATACTTTTGTCAAGTAGCTAAAGCGATACCGATAAATCGATACTTTTGTCAAGTAGCTAAAGCGATACCGATAAATCGATACTTTTGTCAAGTAGCTAAAGCGATACCGATACCGATACAAAAGTATCGATCGATACGTATCGGCGATACATGTATCTAGATACTGCCCATCACTGCTAACAGGCAATCAACCCATAACCCTATATAGTTTTTCATATAATTAATCTTCCTATAAATTCTGAGTGAATACCTAACAATATAAACCTAATAACTCAAAGGGATAGGGCTATTTCTTTAGGTATTTAAGTGTAGTGATTGCCTATATTAATTAAACCAAATAAACTCGTTGCGAAACTCCATCGTCTTCGGCCCTACATCGAAAGAGCTCGTCGCTCCTACAAACAGAAGCGATGCCCAACAAAATAATAAGGTATGGTAATTTCCTTCTTTACCATTAGGCAGCGCTAAAATACCGAAGGCAAATAAATTTAACATTAACCAAAAAACACTACTTAACGAGGTCCTCTGAAGACCTCCACAAACATAACTCTTTAACGAATAACGTAGTGCTTTTGTCATTAACTCTCCACCGAAATCTGCTGGAAATTTCCAACGGATGAGGGTAACAGGCAACCAACCATAGCCCTATATAGTTTTTTTCGTAAGATTTATCACTAGGCTTGGTGAGTCAGTCAGTAAGATAATAGAAGCCATGGTTAGTGGACTGGTCTCCGATATATTTTATAAATCTCAAATCTGGAAGCATTGGAGTAGGCAACTATGTTCATTATGCACAGTGATTCACTGGCCTACTTAGTCAGTGCTCCAGACGACTATCTTTTAATCTTCTATGGACCACTTGTATAATGTTTGTACCTGTTGAGCCTGAAATAAAGTGTTTGTTTGTTTGATCTCTCCAAGTTCTCAACCCCTTGGTCTACTCCATATATCTCTCTCTGTGGTAATACCAACCAGCTAAACGTACAAAGCAATTTTGGCTTGCATTTTCATCGCGAGGCAAAGCTTAGGCCTTATTTCAAAGTTTGAAAATGGCTCTAAGGGTCTGAGAAACGTAGCATAGTTTTAATTGCCAGCTAGCTTTGTGGTTTTATGTTATTTATTTTCATTGTTATTCAAGTTTTCACTAAAATAATATTATTTTATTTTTAATTTAATATTCAGTTCGCGTAAATTTAGACCTAATGGGCCTACAGGTAGGGCCTACTGTCTGCTGCTGAGTAAATTAAGGTGCTAAGGGTTTTTGGAGACAACTTGGATTAGTTGCTACCACGTTTTGATAGTTTCTGTTTAATTTTTAAGGTAGGCTAGGTCGGGCTTCATTCCACTGTGATTTTATTTAATTTTTATTAAGGTAGGCTAGGTCGGGCTTCATTCCACTGTAATTTTATTTAATTTATAGTTTAACACAGGGTTGTTTGGTTTAAACCATGGTTTAAATCATTTAAAAAACTAAAAAAAAAAAAAAGAGAGTATATGACGAAGAAATAAAAGAATACAGGCAACCTTGCATTTATATTTTGTGCATGCATGTATTTCCATTAATCTAAACATAACCCCACTTGCATGATGGAGATCTATCAGGGAACTGTCTGAAGATGTGCAGAACAATGCATCACTGTTCATAACTGTCATCTCATGCTGCAGTTGAAAGAATTTTTTCTGCTTTTGGACTGATACAGTCCAAATTAAGAAATAAATTAGGAATTGATAAAGCTTCTAAACTTGTATTTATTTAAATAAATGTTTTAACAAATAGTTAATGTGAAATAAATTTAGAGGCTATATCTATAAACTTAAAGGCTAAAGAACAATTTATTTTTCTATTCAGTACTGTACCATACCTTACCTTAAATTTACCTTAAAGCGCTTCTGCCTCAAAGGTGTACTGCTCCCACGAAGCCCGCTCAGTGCCTCCTGAGGCGGGGCCATGATGGGGTTGCCACCCTTCTTTTCTCTTGCTCCTGCCATACGACTTGGTCCCCTATTGAATTTGTGGGGGCTGGTCTGGCAGAGGAATACCCTGGCACTGTGGGTTGGTTAGGTATGTTGACTAAAAACATGTTCAAGTGTTTTTTAAAAGTATCTACTGGGACTACACTTATCTCTAAGGTATTGAGGCAAGGAGTTAAACAGGCGAGAACCCTGCCTAGAGATACTATTATATTGAAGGGTTTGAATTCTTCTCAGTGTTTGGTGGGAGGTGATATTTTTGACACATTCTGCCAGTTCTTGTTAAGGTGGGCACAATTGGTTCAGTATTGGGGGTAACTAAAAGCCCTTCTAGAATTTTCCAGGTGTAGATTAGGATGTATCTCTCAAACCTTCTCATGAATTAGCCTAACTATTTGTCCATAAACAGGACTTCCATACTCTTTTGTTAAACAATTACAGCTGAAATGTAAGCTTATTTAACCTAAATTTAATAACCGAAGGGAAATTTATGAACTTCTTACCTTGAAATTATTATGAGTTTTAATTTTTGATACCAATAATAAATATTTTTATTCCAGTTTCTCCTGTCGCTGTTGTTATACTTATTCAGCTTCTCCCCCTATTATTCTGCTTATTCCGCTTATCCCGATCTTTTTCTTCTTCTTAAAACCGTGTTGCTATTTTGGCTATGGGATCTTTTTTTCTTTTCATCCCATATTTGTTTCTTCATTGGTGTGTCTTTAATTTTTCTTAGCAAGAGTTCATGTTCTCCTGAGTTATTTTTTATTATTATTTTTTTTTTAATGTCAATATGGCTTATCTAAGATTAGGTGGGTCTTCCATTTCGGTACTCCCAAATTTTCCACACATTGGGGCCAGCCAGAAAGGAAAAATTGCATGTGAAACCTAATTTTTTCTTTAATATTTGTTAACCCATCTTAGATTACTTATAATTTATGTTTTATTTGTTATTCTATTTTTGTTTTTCCTCACTTTTTAATATAAAAAGTGTAGCATTTTATAAAGTCCTCACCCTTTCCAAAATGAAAGGGTATTGCATTTTAATTTATTTTCCATAGGAAATATTATAATACTCTAGCCCTTATTTCTTGTAACATCTGCTTAGCTCGTAGAGCAGTTGAACGTTGTGGTCTACTATTTGTGGTGTAGGTTATTGTAGTAGTAGGACTAGTTACATCATTTTTATTAATAGTAGTTGATGCTACTTCTAGGGGATATAAGAGTGATACATCTCTTATAGTTTCACCTGAAGCAGTTTTAAATTTTACAATCTTGGTTAATCCATCTTCCCCAGTTTTTAGTTCTAAAACTCTACCTAATGGCCAACATTGTCTTGGTGTATTTTGTCTAATTAAAACTACATCTCCTACCCTGATTTCATTAACCCAGTCTTTGTTTTGTATATATTTATGTCTTTCTCTCAACCCAACAAGGTATTCATCACTCCATTGCTTTTTAAATTTTGTTTTTATATTTGTTATTTGTGATAATCTATTTTGCAAATCATGATTATTATCACTCCAAGGTGGATCATCCAAGGAGATATTGTAATCAGGTAGAAGGTTAATGACTTCTCCCTTAATCAAATGATTTGGGGTGAGAGGCTCTACATCATTAATATTATCCCCTACATAAGTAAGAGGTCTGTTATTGACAACATTCTCAATTTCACTAATGAGAGTGAGAAGTTCAAAGAATTCAATTTGTTTTTTACCTATTGATTTCTTTAGGCAATTCTTTATTGTTTGGATATTCCTTTCCCAGATTGCTCCATACCATGGTGATGCAACAGGGATGTATTTCCATTTTATTTTGTTATTTTGTAGATATGTTATGGTATGTGAATTTTGTAATATGTCATTTATTTGGTTTTCACCAGCCTTGAAATAGGTTGCATTATCTGTCCAAACAATTTTGGGTACAGAATGCTTAGCACAAAATCTTCTAAAGCTATAGACAAATGATTCTGCGGAGAGATCACTCACTACGTCTAAGCTGACTGCTCTAGAAGATGAACATGTGTAAAGTATGATGTACATTTTTTGTTCTGTTGTTCCCAGACCAACAGTCAAACTTCCTGTATAGTCTATGCCAACTGTTTCAAAAGGCCTATTAAAGGTGACTCTCTCTGTTGGCAAATCAGGAGGATTGGTCTTCCTGAAAGATCTGGAATGAATCCTTTTGCAGGTGACACAGTTATTCAAAACTGTCTTTACAGTCATTCTGCCTTTGGGTATCCAATACAACTTTCTAATGGCATTTAATGTTTGTGGAACGCCCATGTGATAAAGTTCATTGTGTTTCTCTCTAATAATTAGGGTTGTAATGTGATGGAACCTAGGAAGAAGAAGGGGTTGTTTACTGTTATATGTGATTTGTGATTTGTTTAATCTACCCTTACATCTTAATAAGCCATCTTTGTCAATGTAAAGATTCAAGTTTATTACCACAGAGGGTACTTTGTTCATTTGTTTACCAATTGTTAAAAATCTATTTCATTTTTGTATTCTGTTTGTTGTATGTGGTTAATCCAATATTTGGTAGCTAGACTTGTATACATTTCATTATCATTATTTCTTTGTTTATTTATTTTCTTTAAACAGTTGTGAATGAATCTGAGACAGTAAGATGTTACCCTTACAAGTTTGCCAAAGTCAGAATAACTGTTATAATCTAATAGTGGCTCAACTTTATTTGTGGTTATCATGTTAAGTTTTACATTAATTTGTTCTGCTGGCCACATTGTTTCATCCTGAATGAATTCAGGTCCATGAAACCAATTTTTGTTGGATTTTAGTAATTTACAGGATAATCCTCTTGTAGAAAGTCTGCAGGATTTTGTTTTGTTGGAATGTATCTGAAGGTTATGTCCAAATTTTGTCTAGCTTCTTTAATGTCTCTTAATCTGTTACGGACAAAGATGTTTTTTGAGTTTAACTCATCAGAGTTGATCCATGCCAAGCAGATTTGACTGTCAAGCCAAATATATGTAGTTGTGATGTTTACATCATAATAGACTTCATGGAGAAATACTGTTATTTTTACAGCTAGATAACCCGCAAGTAGTTCAAGCTGAGGAATAGTTTTCTTTTGTTTTAAGGGTGTTACTTTCCCCTTGGCATAGATCAAATGGCTGCCATCCTCACCTACAAGGTAAGCGCAACAGCCATACACCTTTTCACTGGCATCACCAAATACATGCAAGGTTTGAGGTGTATCTCTGTGTCCACAAACTCTGGGAATATTTATGTTTTGTAATTTATTGAGATCTTTAGCTAACCTTTTCCAGCTATCTTGTTGTTTATTGGTTATAGGATCATCCCAGTCTACTTTCTGTTTCCAAAATTCTTGTAAAAGAACCCTGGATCTGATAGTAGAAGGAAGGAGTAAACCCATAGGATCAAATATTTTTGAACTTTCGGATAAGATCTTTCTTTTTGTGTTAGCTGTTGTATCTAAGGTGTAGCCTTTTGTGCAGAGTGAGTCATGAACTTTAGAATCTGAGTTCAAATCCCAGATCATGCCTAATGTTTTCACCCTGTTTGTTGGTTCTGTTAATCCTTTGTCTTCTAATTTTATTTTTTGATTTAGTGTCTCATTATTTGTGATCCACTCTCTTAATTCAAAATTACCTTCTTTCATTATTTTATTTGCTTTTATGTAAACTTCATTTAATTCTTTGACTGTTTTGGTTGATCCTACAAGGTTATCTACATAGAAGTGATCTTCCAAGAACTGAACAGTTAAATCATTTTCATCATACAAATTTAAGTGATGTTTGATGGTTAAAGCCAGTAAACTAGGACTTGCATTTGCTCCAAACAAAACCACATTAAATTTAAATGTTTTAAACCCTTTATTTAAGTCATATGGATCAATTAAACCACAAGAATCTTAGTTGATCTTTGTCATAGTTATTTTTCAGATGAATTCTCAAAAAAGCTTTGCTTATATCACTTTGAACTGCATAGTCATCTAATCTAAATCTTAGAAGGATTTTTACAAGGTCTGAAATAAGATTAGGCCCCTCTATGAGACAGTCATTCAAGCTATGCTTATTGCCATCTTTAAGACTACAGTTATACACAACTCTAAGTTTTGTTGTGGGTGCATCCTTTCTATAGACTCCTGTGTGAGTAAGATAATGGCAGTTGTCTTTTTTAAAGGGGTGATCTTTAACTTCTTCAATGAAGCCTTTTTCTAACTGGTCCTTGAAAACATCATCATACATTTTAATTCTATTGTCATTTTTTAATCTTTTCATCAAATTATAGAGATGACCTTTAGCTACCTTTAGATTATCATTTAATTTTGGACTATTGATCTTCCAAGGTAGTTCAATTGAATAATGGCCATTTTCATACATGATGGTACTTTCAAAATTTTCAACCATTAATTGATTTTCATCTGTATGATCACCCATCTTGTACTCCCACTGACTCTAATAGCCAGAGCTGTTGTACACCTTTATCTAATTCTTCAGTTGTTAATATTTCAGTATTTATGTCATTATTTGAGTTGTGTAAGACCTTGTCATAATAGGGCAAGTTTGTTAGTCATATATTTTTATTTTTCATTGTTATTTTATATTTATCTGTGTCCCAGTGGAGCTATACCCCAGTGAGTATCTAGAGCCATCCCATCTCCTATTCTGACTATGCCCTTCTGAATTAAGTGAATATAATCAGCTCCAATTAACATTTGAACATTATCTATTGTATCATCATTTAAATTTTTATCTGCAATTTTATATTGCTTTTTAAGTTGTTGTATTACTTGTTTTAAATTTGGTATTTTAAATTTTTGTTGACCAACTTGTTCAATGACTACTGCTTCTATGTTTGTTGTTTTATTCTCTGTGGGTATATCCAGATCTAAATTGACTCTACTATATTTTTCTTTCTGTTCATTTTCTTTGACAAATGATGTTATACACAATTCTTGTTCATTTTTATGAGTTTGTAGGCCTAATTGATTAACTAATGATTGATCTACAAATGTTTGTTGGGAACAAGAATCTATTAGACATCTTATAGGAGTTGTCCCACCTTTTTTATTTTTAAATCCAAGGTTATTGTAGGTAGGAGTACACTAGAATTTTTATTGATATATGTCCATTAAATGTTTTTTCATTTTTCTTTGGGTTTTGTTTATTTGAATTTTTAAATGAATCACAAAGACAAGAGACATGATTTAAACTTCCACAATTAACACATTTGAATATTATTTTTGTTTTGCAGTCTTTGTTAGTATGTCCTGCAGCTGTGCATTTAGTAGAAAGGTTTAACTAAGAACACCTGTTTATCCGGGATTCTAAGTCTATATATTTAGTACATCGTGTGCTATTGTGATCATCAGCCAAACAAAATTTACACTTACGTACAAATTCTGTCGTAACATTAAAATTTTGTAGTGTAGGAGTTAGACCTATCACTTTTTGTTCTGATTTGTCTTTTTGTTGTTATTGTGGCTTTGGTTTTGTTTGAATTTTCTTTGTTTGGTTTATTTGTGAATCAATCTTTATTTGGTTTATTTGTGAATCAATCTTTGAAGATTTGTACATTGACAAAACATTTGGAAATTCATTCATTTCACCAAGGGTAGGGTATGTATTTCCTGTTATTCTTTGGAAAATATCCCTAATTTGGGTAGGTAAACAATCAAATATTATGGCTTGGATAAAACCATGCTGATTTCTCTAGATCTGTCATTATTTTGTAGATGACCTAACATGCATTCAATTTCACAATAGAAATTGTACAGATCCTGATGGTTATCCTTGGCTGGTTTTATATTTTTTAATTTTATTGCTAAATCATTTACTATTTCTTTTCTATTTAGGAAATTTCTTTCTAGTAATTTGAGAGCTATTTTATAAACTGCCTATTGCGGGTAAGGCATCAACCAGTTTTAGGGCTGGGCCCTTTAAATAATTAAGCAGATAAACTGAATTTGTCAACATCAGATATACAGTGCCCGCGAAAAGTATCTGATCACCCTGGAAATTTGTATTTTTTACTTAAAAAACAATGTTTAAATGTATACTAACCTTATATTAGTATTTTGTCATCTGTCCTTTGGTTTGGATGACTTGTTCTAGACGTTTTGGCATGGATTTAATCAAGTTTTGACAAACTTCCACTGATATTTCCTTGCACCATACCTTTTTGATGGCTTCTTGTAATTTTTCGACTGAGCCAGTGTCGTGGCATTCAACCTTATTTTTTATTATTAGCCACATATTTTCTATCGGATTGAGATCTGGACTATTACCAGGCCAATCCAAAATATCAAATTTATTGTCAGTAATCCATTTTGTCACTATTTTGGCCCTGTGACATGGTGCACCATCATGCATGTATGTTTTTGTCCTTTGGATTGCCATTGCCATTGGAAGTTTATCCTGTAGCATTGCTAAATACCGTGCACCATTCATAGTTGTGTTCTTCGGAAGAAAATATAGGTTTCCACGCCCATAGTAACCGAAACAACCCCAAACCATCACACTTGGAGGGTGTTTCATTGTCTTTAGGGTGTATTTAGGGTCCATCCTATTTGAGCCAATGGGCCGGCGAACCTTTTTTGGACAACTTCTGAATGTCAAAAATGTCGACTCATCACTAAATAAAACCTTCTTCCAGTCATCAACAGTCCAATGAATATATTTTTACAAAATGCGACACGTTTTTTACGCATTTTTTCATTAATGAACGGTTTCTTAGCAGCATGGCGAGATGGTAATCCGAGTTCTTTTTGGAGTCGCTCCTGGATAGTTCGTTCAGAAACACCAGATAACAAATTATTCATATTAAATTTTATTTCTTTCGCAGTTATTGTTGGGTTTTTCAATACTAAACGTTTCATAAGTTTGTCTGTTCGTGAATTTGTTTTTCTCGGTCTGCCAGATCGTTTTTTAGGGACTGGCGTGGTTAGGCCGGCATTGTTCTTAGCCCGTGAAACCCATAAATTAACGGTACTTTGGGATATGTTTAATTCCTTAGCTATCTGTCTCTGTGATTTCCCACATGTATGCAAAGCAACAATAGCACCTCGACAATCACTCTTAAGTTGTTTTTTAGCACACATTATATATAAATTTTATTTACACCACTTTCTGTAAAAAATAACAAAATATCAATAAATTTACACAAACAGTGAAATCTGACAACTTTGAGACACAGCCACCGGCAACGAAGGCTACCAGAATACTAATTTGAGAATGTGTTGGATAGCTCTCATAGCGAGCAACCTCAAAGTTACCAGATGTCGCTAGAACAAATAGAAAGTGAATTATGTGTCTCTGAATATCAAGGGAAAATATTGTATTTTCTTGAGTGATCGGATACTTTTCGCGGGCACTGTATAACACTGGTATGCATATGAAATTTTTTTGTCTGCTGTGAGGGTTTTTTCAATCATATTATATAATTTGACCATGCTGAATTCGAAAATGACATTGGTTTTCCTCAATCACGTCAGGTTTTTTCTCTATTGGCCATTTATTATAAGTCCAATTTTATCCCCAAATTTATTGATTTTTTTAGCTTAAACACTGTAGATACGAGTAATATTATAAGAACACTCGTGAAAAATGAAAACATTGTGTGAATAAATACTTTTATTCATACAATGAATATGGAAAAAAGTTTATTGAGGAAGGAATGAAATTTTTTTTGGCTTTCCATCTGTTTTTCTTCGGGCACATCTTGCTTCAAACACCAGCAATAGTCAGCCAGCATATTGATATCCCAGTTTCCTTGGTACCTCTCTTCCATTATTTTGATATCTTGGTGAAATCATTCACCCTGTTCCTCACTATAATCCCCGCAATTTTCAGGAAAATAGTCCAAGTGGGACCACAAAAAGTGCATTTTTATGGACATGCGTGACCCATGAGCTTTGAAAGCTTCCATCAAGTTTTTGACAACGGACTCGTATTCTGGATTTCTACGCTTGCCAAGAAAATCAGTGACAACTGATTTGAATGCCTGCCAGGCATTCTTCTCAGTTGGAGTCATTGCGTTTTCAAACTGAGTATCCTTGATCAAAGTTCGAATTTGAGGACCATCAAAAACCCCAGCATTTAGTTTAGTATTAGATATATGAGGAAATTTACTCTTGATATATCAGAATGCTGAATCCTCCTTATTCATTGATTTGATGAAATTTTTCATCAAGCCCAGCTTAATATGAAGTGGTGGGAGCAAAATTTTTGTTGGTGGTACAAGGGGCACTGAAACAACATTCTGCGACCCAGGTTCAAAATTCTCTCTGGATGCCCATTCACGCTGTGCATAGTGCTTCTCATCCGCTCGGCTATCCCATTTGCAGAGGAAACATGGGTATTTCGTGTATCCCCCTTGCATTCCCAATACAAATGCCCCAATCTGAAAAAAAATGAAAATATTTAAAGAATTTAGAGAATTTGTTCTATCAGATAAAAAAATCTATGCATTGGACTGTATCACTTCTGTGGGGAAGTTAAGTGTTCTTATACGCTCTCAAATAACCTTTGGAAAAACAACATAGTCAATAGCAATAGTTTACTTATGATATTAGTATTACCTTCAAATCTCCACAGATCCTCCAGTTATGTTGGTCGTATACGAGAGCATCCAGTAGAATTTTCATGTTATCGTAGCTCTCAGTAAGTTGTATAGAATGTGCTACAGGGACTGATGCAACCCTATTCCTAATGTTGAGAAGTACTGCTTTCAAACTTCATTTAGACGAGTCTATAAATAGGGTCATTCTCTGTCAGATCAACCAGTACCTAACACCCTCATCTCTCAGATTTTGCTGAAATTTGGTTTATAGGGAGTTTGTGGGCCCTGAATCCATTTCTGAAATTATAAGGTCAATCCGACCAACGGTTCAAGAGATATGACCTCGGGAAATTTGAGGTCATTTGCGAGGTCACTAACATTTGGCGACCCATAACTTGGGTAATAATGGTCACAATTATATAAAAGTATATATATTTAGAATCAGAAAACGACAAGGAATCCAAATATGCAAGTTTTAGAACTCTAGGTTGAAAAATAAAAAAGTTACACTGTAACCAAAATTTGAGGTCACGATTTAACCTCTGGGGTATCAAATGAGAATTTTTTTTTTAAATGTAAAAAATGAAGGCATAGGCATTGGCTATTAGAATCAGCAAAAAAAAGTTTGTTAGTATTTTTCATGTAACTAACATATAAGTGAACACCATATTCATAAGTTGTGCGTCAATTGTACCTATTTTTTCACACACAAGCTCATAATTTGACCTATAGAAATTAAAATTACATTTTTTTATAGATATAAAAACAAAGGCAAAAAATGTAAAATTGTATTTCACTGCTAATCTACACTGGCAATAATAGTTATAATAGTGAAAGGGGAAGACCTACTTAGAGGATTCATGTGCTAGCCTAATACAATTTTTGCATGCTCGATGCTCTCATCAATTTCTTTTTGTGGAAAAATGTATTGAATTCTGCTGCCTCCTCTTAGGGTAGGACAACTCATTACAGTTAATATATGATGTCCTGGCACTGCACATGAATCCTTGTTTGATGGATAATAATATGCACTTGATCCTGATGACCCAGAGGGATGTAGAAAGTTCACAGTGAAATCATCAAACTCTTCACAATATTCCTCCACAATTCCATACCAAACTTGCATGTCATAAATGCAGCCAACATACTCTCCTGGTTTGACACATTTTAGGTTACCAAGCATTGCAGGTTCATTAGTAAAATGAGACTTCCTTATTCTTTTCTTTTCTCCAATGCCACTTGAAATGGGATACACCATCAGTTCTTCCTTGTTTAGGGAACAAATCTATGATATTTCTGAGTTCCAGGAATAGCCCTACTATCCTTGAATCGATGTTCCAACCGTTCTTCTGCATCTTTCAAATCAGCTGTAGTTACAAAGAAAAAATTTATCTTCTTGCTCAAGTTTTCTTCACAAAACTGAAACATGTGTTCTGGTGTAAGAATTTGCTTCTCTGTAGTTCTCTGCAAACTGGCACGAGCAGTAGCTCTTTTCACTGTTCCTCCAATCCCATCACATGCATTTTTGCCATGGGATGTAGCAAAGAAGTGCCATTCACAAGACAGACCAAAATCCTCTTCATGGTAACAGAGATTTGTGAAGTTGTATCTGTTCTTATATTGGCCAGCACATCCATCTGAGAAATAGTGCACCTTCTTCAATTGTGGGCATCTGAATTTAGCATATGTCATAAGCTTCAATATGAATGAGTAAACCATTATAGTGTTGTGTTTTAGTGATGCAGATAAGAAACAGACACTAAAATGGCTAAGTTCCTGGTCTGCAGATGATCTATAATAGATGACAAAAGGGTGAACTGTACACTGTGAATTGTCCCAGTGAAACCCTTGGGCAGCATCCTGGACAATGAAAGAATAATTCTCAGAGAAATCACCTACTATAACTACCTCGCTCTGAGGTGGTAGTGTTTCTTTCAACTGCTTGAAGTACTGTGATTGTTGCTGAGCAACAAAGTGATGACGAACCATGCAGGATATTTTCATGCTTAGGGATGATAAGTATTCATGACATGGCTCCACCTTATCAACCATTGTACAACAGTCAACAGTCACCCATTGCTTGTAAGATATTTCATTTGGAGCTGATTTCACACTGTCAAGTAACTCAAGAAAATCCAGGACACCCTCTTCTCTTGGGCAATCATTGCAAAGTTGCATCATGCAAGTCTCTCTTTCTGTACTGCAGACACTGTAATCCATAAGATCCTTGTATGAAAGACCTCTTTCTCCCAATGCAGCCAGCTGCAATTTTGGATTTTGATGGTATGTGCAGACACAGACAGAATGAGTCCCACCTTATAATTTCAGAAATGGATTCAGGGCTCACAAACTCCCTATAAACCAAATTTCAGCAAAATATGAGAGATGAGGGTGTTAATTTCAATTTTTTTTGGTTGATCTGACAGAGAATGACCCAATAGCCTCCATTCTGATGCGTTATATGGCAGGCCCAAGGATTCGATTAGCCCCTCAACATTGCAGCAATACACTAAGGAAGAGGTATTTTCGTGCACTGCAAAAAACTTGCGGAATTCTTCCTCTCGTTTCCTATACCAGGAGAATGTTGTTCCCGGAGCCAGCAAGTTGTCCTCTCGAAGTTGTGAGCCTAAGATCTCGGCAGCTAATTTGGAAAGTCCTAAATCCCTGGTAAGATCATTAAGTTTGGCCTGGTTGAGAGGCCTCGGCTCATTTGAAGCGGTATTTTGAGGTATATACGACTGGGACTGGTCATTGGCATTGGTCATTGATTCATCATCAGAATCATCGAAGTCCAGGGTTTGAGGTGGGTCAGGTATTGGAATTCCAGGACCATGGGGTACAGGTCTCATAGCAGAAGGAATGTCAGGGTATACAACAATGTGTTTATTCTACTTGTTAACTCCTGAAAATAGAAACACAGAAACATGGATATAAAACTTGCATATGAAATAGAAGAAGCATTCAGACAGTGGCAGCTCGTGAGGGAAGGCTGTGGTCTGTAAGATATGAAATAGGTCAATGGAGTCTGTATATTTTCTTTCTTTTTCATTCATATTGTCCCTTCGGGGACAATATGAATGAAAAAGAAAGAAAATATACAATCATTGTATATGTAAATGTAACTTGTATAACAATATGTATGTGTAAATATATTTTCTATAACAATATGTATAAAATGTATGATTACCATTATGGTGAATATTATGCTATATATGGTGAATATTACATTATGGTGAATATTATGTCGTTTCATACGAGGATTTCAAAATATTTAAGAAAAATAAATTTATAAGCCCACCTTGGAGGTTTGTCATGCAGAAATAGCAATCTGTCATGTGATCCTTTCCTTCTCTCCAAATCATGGGAATTCCAAAAGGCAAAGATTTCGCTCTGCCTTTGCTCCATCTTCTCAAATTTTCAATGCATGTCTTGCAGCACATATGAGGGGCAAAATTTTTGTCCTGGTCCCCTAGCTTAATTCCAAAGTATGCTCTATATATTGTCTTCACAAATTTAGTGAATTGGGACTGGTTATTTGGCATGGTAACGGTCCTACATATGTAGCAGAATCTATTGGGATCATTTTTACACGCTCTATTCATTATGAAATATTTTATCTATATGCCTGAAAAGTAAAAAATGATATTATACAAGTGAAACAAGTGATGATAGATGTTACTGTTCCAATTCCACTTTGACAAAATCACGAAAAATTCTATTTTACTTATGAGGCCATAGCCGGATAACCTGAGCTGATTGAGAAAAATGGATTGCAGATTCGAAATTAGGAAAAAAACTATAAGAATCACTTACAAAACCCTTGACAGCAAAATTGATGCATACCAGTGTAATCTTTATTGCCAATTAAACTATCAAATTTTTCTAGAAAAGACTGAAATTTTGTTCGATCACCCTCAAATATTGGTACTTGTAATGTTGGTAACTTAGCTTTTAGTTGTTTATTGTCATCATTAGAAATGGATACATTTCTGAAGGCCTCAATCAAACTTTGATTTGTAGCCTCTAAATTATTTGGTAGATTATCTAAAGCAGCATATAATTCATTTATGTGAGAATCTATTTCAAAAATATTCTGTTCTTGTTCACACACAAGTGCTGTATATGTCTCTTCACCAACATTTAACCCATCAGTTTCTGTAACAATTTCCTCATCTATAATTATTATTTCCTGTTTAATTCTATTTAAACTGCCCAAAATAGTATCATAATCCCTTTTATTTGGATTTTCTTTGCTATTAAAGCTAGTTAAAAGCCTGGTAATGACTCCCTTCCTTGCTGATCTCTTCCTTTTTAATGATTTAATCTTTGCCTCAATTGCTTCACATTCAGCCATATTTTATTTTTGGAAAAATAAAATAAACAAGTCCCCCAAATCCTAAAACCCTTTCAACTCTATAAATAAGCTTTATTTTAGTTAAATAGGCTAGGCTTCTGATTACCCTTATTCTAGAATTTTACCACATTTATGACCAAATGATAAGTTTTGAAGTATTTGAATTATTTCTTTTATTTTTAGTTAGGGCTTCGTAATTTATTATTATTTATATGTAGTAAGTATTTGAAAAAGCCAAACATGGAATAAATTCTGTTCAGATGTCAAAATGTTTGATAAGGCGTAATTTTATTATTTTTGTTTATTTTATTTTATTTTATTCAAGGTTAAGGTTTTCACAGCAAATAACCCTTCCCTGCATGGGCCACCATTATAGATATGGAAAAAATAGGTCCTGCTCCAACCAGAGTAGCCTAAACACAACCTAGGCTACGTTGGAGATGGAAGACCTAGGCCAAAGATGAACCAGCCTAACTATTTGTCCATAAACAGGACTTCCATACTCTTTTGTTAAACAATTACAGCTGAAATGTCAGCTTATTTAACCTAAATTTAATAACTGAAGGGAAATTTAAGAACTTCTTACCTTGAAACTGTTATGAGTTTTAATTTTTGACACCCATAATAAACATTTTTATTCCGGCTTCTCCCGTCGCTGTTATTATGCTTATTCAGCTTCTCCCACTATTATTCTGCTTATTCTGCTTATCCCAATCTTTTTCTTCTTGAAACCGTGTTGCCATTTCTGGCTATGGGATCTTTTTTTTTCTTTTCATCCCATATTTGTTTCTTCGTTGGTGTCTTTTTAATTTTTCTCAGCAAGAGTTCATGTTCTCCTTCTGAGTTATTTTTTATTGTTCTTATTTTTTTTTTTAATGTCAATATGGCTTATCCAAGATTAGGTGGGTCTTCCATTTCGGTACTCCCAAATTTTCCACATAATTTTTTGTAATTCATTCTGTTCATGGGAAACCATAATTGAGAGTAGTAGTCACTGCGTGGAAGAATAAGTGATTTCCACAGGGTAAGCATGGTCATACTGTCCCTAGTTCTGAATGTCCTCAGTATATATCCTATTAGTTGTTTGCATGATGAGGTTACTTTGTCAATGTGCCTGTTGAAATGTTGCATCTTCAGATAATATAATCCCTAGATCCCTTACATGATCAGTTTGTACAATATCTTTTCCTGTGGGTCCAGTGTAGTTGAATTGTTCTTTCAGGTATTTATTTGGTCCATACTTGATTAGTTCAAATTTGTCTTCATTGAAGGCCATATTGTTTGCATCTGCCCATGGATATATAGTTTGTAGATCTTTTTGTAGCTCTACACAGTCTTCTTTTTCTGTAATTGGTCTTAGTATTCTAGTATCATCTGCGAATAACAGGAGAGAACTTCCTAGGTTACAGTTTATATTGTTTAGCATTATAATGAATAGGATTGGTCCCAGTACTATACCTTGTGGCACTCCACTAATCACTTCTTTTTCTATAGATTTTGCTCTATTTACAATTATTTGTTTTCTGTCAGAGAGAGAGGCATGGATCCATTTTCCTATTTTTCCACAAATACCAAGTTCTTTTAGTTTATGGAATAATATACTGTGGTCAACCTTGTCAAAAGCTTTTGCAAAGTCTAGATAGATGAGATCAACATTGTGGTTTTCTCCCAAATATTGTAGGATTGTATTGCAATGGTTTATAAGTTCAGTAAGGCAGGATCTCTTGTGTCTGAAGAAGCCATGTTGAAAATCTTATAAGAGATGTTCATTAAAGGATTTTTACTTTTTTAATATTTGTTTAGCTATATGCACAAAGTCAAGTTAAATGTTTTTTATTTAGTTTATGGTTAAACTATTGATTCCTTTCTTTTTTCTAATTGTCAGCAATTAAATTATATGAGAAATACTAAAAGTTTTCAATTTCCTAAATTTATATATATATATATATATATATATATGATGAATAAAACCACGAAGGAAAGGAAACATAAAATGGTGCTCAAGCGCTTTCGTCTAATGACATCCTCAGGAACACTGAAGTACATAAAAAGGTTAAGCCTATATATGTATGTATGTATGTATTTGTATATATAGATATGTATGTTATATATATATATATATATATGTGTGTGTGTGTGTGTGTATGTATGTTATTTATTTTTTCTTTTTTTCTTTCTGTAACCTATATATAGGCTTAACCTTTTTATGTACTTCAGTGTTCCTGAGGATGTCATTAGACGAAAGTGCTTGAGCACCATTTTGTGTTTCCTTTCCTTCGTGGTTTTATTCATCATAAATATTTTTCACGTGTTACCTTCGTGAAATAATTTTCATAATATATATATATATATAATATATTAGGCCGTTTCGAAAAATCGAAATTTATGATGGCTCAACGCACACATACTAAAAAAGTAATATGTCATGAATAAAGACTTCATGCAAAATATTAAGACAAGAGCTTATTGTTATCCCACCCCTCAATGCATGTCTATTTTACCCCTCATGAGAAAATTTTCATTTTTCTGGCAAATATATTTATTTATTTTGTGATGTCCTCTTAAATTTGGTATATAAAATTCATAAATAAAATTGGAAGATAAGTAGGTCATTTTCAGGAATGGTCCAGTAACCCCCCTATATTCTTTAGAGAGAATTCTAGAAAATTCTTCCTTCAGGATAACTATTCTAGAATTTCCATTTTTTCCCTTTATGGATTATATGATGATTTATTTGCTTTTTCATCTATAATTACTGATATTTTCACAAGTTTACTGTTCTAGAAAGGTTACTTCATGTTACTTTACAACTTTCTTACAGTAATCAAGTCATAATATAATTTAGGTGAGTGATTAATGATTATATTATATTATTATTAAGACTAACAGGTGGTAAAACTTTTTCCCTCAGAATTATGGCAAAAACCAGAAACAAGTGTGAAGTCTGGTTGGTTGGACAAGTGCTGGAAGAGGGTTTTTCTGAGAAGCAGCTTCCAACTAACAGTGATGTCCTTAAACGTCTTTTTTATCACATTAAGGTGGGAAAGCAAAATGTCTCTGTAGCTTGCGCAACTGTAGCCCCATCTTGCTGGAAAATGTAGTCGCTGGAATCTTCGTTCAATTGGGGAAATAACCAGTTCTGCAGCATATCCAGATAGGAGTGACCAGTCACTGTGTTTTCCATGAAAAAGAAGGGGCCGTAAACCTTTGCCCGGGAAATGGCACAGAAGGTGTTAACTTTAGGTGAGTCGCGCTCGTGCTCGATTGTTGCATGTGGTTGTTGCGTGCCCCATATGCGAAGGTTGATGGTTCACCTTGCCACTTAAATGAAAAGTTGCTTCGTCACTAAACACCAGGCGGGGAGCAAATTTGTCATCCTCCATAGCCTCCTGCATAAGATCGCAAAAGTTCTGTTGTTTTAACTTGTCCCCCGGCCGTAGAGCCTGCAACAGTTGCAACCTATATGGCTTCAAATGCAAGCGCTGTCTCAAAACACGCCAAACAGTCGTCTGAGGAAGTCCCAATTCTCGACTGGCGCGGTTTGTTGATTTCCTCGGGCTACGTTGGAAACTTTCTCCGATTCTTTGCACATTATCCTCAGACACGCGCGGTCATCCTGTGGACTTTCCTTTACACAAACATCATGTTTCCTCGAACTGCTGATACCACTGACGGATGCTCTGAGCACCCGGTGGATCTGTTCTGTAATGTCAACGAAACTCACGCTGCACTGTGACTACCGATTTACAGCTCAAAAACTGCAACACACAAAATGCCTTCTGCTGTGCGGACACCATTTTCACACTGACTGTTTGTTGCTAGGCTAGGCCACGGCGTGACTTTGGAGCCCTCTCGTGGTGATCTTGTAAAACTCGGAGATTTCCTCTTTCATTTGGTGTATGCCCAGTTGATGCACGGTTGATAGGTACGGAAGTATTCTCAGTTGAAATCGGATGAATCACTTTGAATAGCCCTGTATTAAGGAATAGATCTCAACTCAACTCCTTCACATAGTTTTGGTGATTCAAAGAAAAGTGCTTTTTATGAAAAATCTCAAATTTTTGCAAAATTTGTAAATTTGTAAGTTTCTATTTATGACATTGAATTGTAATTTTACTTCCATTTTATTACTTAAGTTGATTTACAATTGTAATAATATGTAAATAAGTCTAAAACATACAAGAAATTTAATGTCTGTAAAAACAACCAGCGACTCGAAGGGCTCTGGGTAGCTCATTTCGCTTTGTATATTCTTATAAATGTAAAACATGATGGTTAATCATTAATGTCCAGGCCTATTTTATAGATCATGATCTTTTATTTTCAGAAAATTTAACTAGAGCAATTAACTTAATTTTACTGCCTGTAATAATGGCTTATTCTAATCAAGAATCAAAGTGCAGCTTTGGTATGTACTTGGATGATCCATGTCATGAACACAGACTCACCAGGAAGGTGGGTATGTATACCTTACATGAACTGACAGATGAAACAAGGAAACTGCTATTGTGGAGAACAAAAGCAACTGTAATCAACCCAAATAGTGCTACTGTATGCTACCACCATGAAAAAATGTTTGTAATGCATTACCAACAAATGCAACGTAGCTGCCAAGATCCATGGAGAAATCATCGAAAGAAGATGATAAGTAAGTAAATATAGGTACTAATATATTTATATTTCATAAAGAAGTTTATATTGTAAATTGTAACCTAAATTAGCTATTTAATTTTAATAGGGTAGGCTATATACTGTGCTACTGAATGCATATGTTTTGAATATTTTATACGAATAGCCTATAACCAAATGTTGAGGTTTTAAAATTATTTTCCAATGTGTTGAGTTTACATTACCCTACTTTATTTGCAGAATCACTACAAATTATTGACAAAGACATAGCAACTAGACTGAATCTGATACCAGGACAGAAACTTTGCTCAACATGCTTCTCTAGAGCCAAGATGATTGAAGATGAAAAAGACTCGGGTAGTGATGAATATGTTCTAGAAGAAATAGTTGAGACATTTGACAAAACATTAGGTTCACTAGAATGCTCACCCATTAAGTATGTAAGAGCAAGAGATCGAAAGTTTTACGCGAAAAGGAAACTAAAGCAAATTGAAACATCAACAAAATCAAAGCTGTCAAAAGTA
This sequence comes from Bathynomus jamesi, assembly GCA_023014485.1. NCBI lineage: Eukaryota > Metazoa > Arthropoda > Malacostraca > Isopoda > Cirolanidae > Bathynomus > Bathynomus jamesi. The sequence continues at coordinate 1,605,566 of JAJOZX010000034.1, read as the reverse complement.
CTTCATATGAAGCCTAGCATTTTCGATGAGGAAGCGGAGAAACCTATAGAGAGTGAGGAAGAAAAGTGTTATCAGCATATGATAGAGGAACTGGAAGAAAAGTGTAAAACTAGTACCAGACAAGAAAAGATACAAATTCTAACACTCGTTCCAATTGGTAAAACCTGGTCCAGAGAAAGAATTATGAAAGAATTTTAAGTGTCAGCCAGAATGGTTAATGCTGTGAGGGCCTTAAAGAGAAAAGAAGGTATCCTTCCTATAATGAGAAATAAAAAGAGTAGCAAGGGTATAAGGGTCATTCTCTGTCAGATCAACCAAAAAAAATTGAAATTAACACCCTCATCTCTCATATTTTGCTGAAATTTGGTTTATAGGGAGTTTGTGAGCCCTGAATCCATTTCTGAAATTATAAGGTCAATCCGACCAACGGTTCAAGAGATATGACCTCGGGCAATTTGAGGTCACTCGCGAGGTTACTAACATTTGGCGAGCCATAACTTGGGTAATAATTGTCATAATTATATAAAAGTATATATATTTAGAATCAGAAAACGACAAGGAATCCAAATATGCAAGTTTTAGAACTCTAGGTTGAAAAATAAAAAAGTTACACTGTAACCAAAATTTGAGGTCACGATTTGACCTCTGGGGTATCAAATGAGAATTTTTTTTTTAAATGTAAAAAATGAAGGCATAGGCATTGGCTATTAGAATCAGCAAAAAAAAGTTTGTTTATGTTAGTATTTTTCATGTAACTAACATATAAGTGAACACCATATTCATAAGTTGTGCGTCAATTCTACCTATTTTTTCACACTTAAGCTCATAATTTGACCTATAGAAATTAAAATTACATTTTTTATAGATATAAAAAACAAAGTCAGAGTTCTTGACTAATAGAAACAATCATAAAAAGTTTGTTTATGTTGGTACTTTTCATGTAACTAACTTATAAGTGAACACCATATTTATAAATTGCTTGTCATTTCAAGGAATTTTTATATCTTAGCTATCAATTTGACCTCAAGCTCCAAGAATTTAATAAAAATTGTATTTCACTGCTAATCTACACTGGCAATAATAGTTATAATAGTGAAAGGGGAAGACTAAGCTCACATGTAGCCTAAACAAACCTGTTGAAACATGTTGCTACTTGTCTAAGTGCAGAATCAACACAGATAGTTGCAAAATTCCTTGTCTACAGGTTAGTACAGTTCCAGCCAGCACTGTGGGTGGCTGGTGGGTATGGTGTTTTAATGAGCCTCAGAGACTATCAAGGCCTAAAATATTAAGTGTGTATAGCTATATATTTTCTAAAAAATATATATTACCTAATTGTAAATCCTATATCTTTACAGATCAAAATACAATGGTTCGGCACTTGAAATACTGCCAGGACCCTATTCAAAAACACAAGAAACGCATAACAATCAATCTTAGAAAAGTGACTGATGTACTTGTTGAAAAATGTGCTGGAAGAGTGAAAAAAGACTCATTGTTGTGTGTGAACTGCTGGACACTGATAATGAAAAACCCCACTATACTTAGTACCACTGAAAACAACGAGTCTGAGCAGGATTCAAATGAATCATCTACTATCAGTGGCTTGAGTAACATCTCTTCAATTCAAGATCTGGACAATGACAGTGATTGCTTGATAAAGGAAAATCCTTCAACTTCAGTTGAACCAGTTCTAGCATTTCTGGACCAAACACCAGTTAAAAAAAGTAAGTAATAAATTAATATAATAACTTATACTTTACTACAAGGTCTGTTTGATCTACTATATAGCCAATTATATAGCATTTAAGGTACTATAATTAATATTTAATTACTAATATTCAGGTGTGTGAAACCTTTTTTTCTGTTCTTTTCAGAAGGGCTGTCATTAAGCCAGAAAAAGCGCAAGGCTCGTGGTAAGCTATCATCTGCTCAGAAACACCTGAAGGAGAGGCTAGAACTCAGTTATGGTGTTCAAATTACCGAGGAGGTAAGTGATACTTCAAAACCTGAAACTAAATCTGAAAAACATCTAGACAAATTAATGAATGAATTGAAACAGTCATTCCTGGAGAGCAAATGTCACCATCACAAACTACAAATATTGACACTCTCACCATACACAATTGAAAAAACAGCTAGTTTCTTTCAAACTACAACATACATGGTGAAAAGAAGCCGTTCACGACATGAAGGTTCACTTAAATCAGAACATGGAATCCTTCCGAAGATTCCACTAATGAGCAAAGGAAAAGTGATATCTGAAGAACACAAAGATATAGTTAGAAGATTCTATGAGTCAGAAGAGGTTAGTCGTATGTGTCCTGGCCAAAAGGATTGCGTGAAAGTTATCAGTGCTGAAGGTGCAATGAAGGTGCAAAAACGATTGGTCCTCGGGAATTTAAGAGAGATGTTTGAACTATATAAAAATGATGAAAAGAATCCCAAAATAGGATTTTCCACATTTGCAAAATTACGGCCATCATATTGTGTGCTTGCCGGTAGTGGTGGGACTCATTCTGTCTGTGTCTGCACATACCATCAAAATCCAAAATTGCAGCTGGCTGCATTGGGAGAAAGAGGTCTTTCATACAAGGATCTTATGGATTACAGTGTCTGCAGTACAGAAAGAGAGACTTGCATGATGCAACTTTGCAATGATTGCCCAAGAGAAGAGGGTGTCCTGGATTTTCTTGAGTTACTTGACAGTGTGAAATCAGCTCCAAATGAAATATCTTACAAGCAATGGGTGACTGTTGACCGTTGTACAATGGTTGATAAGGTGGAGCCACTTCATGAATACTTATCATCCCTAAGCATGAAAATATCCCGCATGGTTCGTCATCACTTTGTTGCTCAGCAACAATCACAGTACTTCAAGCAGTTGAAAGAAACACTACCACCTCAGAGCGAGGTAGTTATAGTAGGTGATTTCTCTGAGAATTATTCTTTCATTGTCCAGGATGCTGCCCAAGGGTTTCACTGGGACAATTCACAGTGTACAGTTCACCCTTTTGTCATCTATTATAGATCATCTGCAGACCAGGAACTTAGCCATTTTAGTGTCTGTTTCTTATCTGCATCACTAAAACACAACACTATAATGGTTTACTCATTCATATTGAAGCTTATGACATATGTTAAATTCAGATGCCCACAATTGAAGAAGGTGCACTATTTCTCAGATGGATGTGCTGGCCAATATAAGAACAGATACAACTTCACAAATCTCTGTTACCATGAAGAGGATTTTGGTCTGTCTTGTGAATGGCACTTCTTTGCTACATCCCATGGCAAAAATGCATGTGATGGGATTGGAGGAACAGTGAAAAGAGCTACTGCTCGTGCCAGTTTGCAGAGAACTACAGAGAGGCAAATTCTTACACCAGAACACATGTTTCAGTTTTGTGAAGAAAACTTGAGCAAGAAGATAAATTTTTTCTTTGTAACTACAGCTGATTTGAAAGATGCAGAAGAACGGTTGGAACATCGATTCAAGGATAGTAGGGCTATTCCTGGAACTCAGAAATATCATAGATTTGTTCCCCTAAACAAGGAAGAACTGATGGTGTATCCCATTTCAAGTGGCATTGGAGAAAAGAAAAGAATAAGGAAAAGTCATTTTACTAATGAACCTGCAATGCTTGGTAACCTAAAATGTGTCAAACCAGGAGAGTATGTTGGCTGCATTTATGACATGCAAGTTTGGTATGGAATTGTGGAGGAATATTGTGAAGAGTTTGATGATTTCACTGTGAACTTTCTACATCCCTCTGGGTCATCAGGATCAAGTGCATATTATTATCCATCAAACAAGGATTCATGTGCAGTGCCAGGACATCATATATTAACTGTAATGAGTTGTCCTACCCTAAGAGGAGGCAGCAGAATTCAATACATTTTTCCACAAAAAGAAATTGATGAGAGCATCGAGCATGCAAAAATTGTATTAGGCTAGCACATGAATCCTCTAAGTAGGTCTTCCCCTTTCACTATTATAACTATTATTGCCAGTGTAGATTAGCAGTGAAATACAATTTTACATTTTTTGCCTTTGTTTTTATATCTATAAAAAAATGTAATTTTAATTTCTATAGGTCAAATTATGAGCTTAAGTGTGAAAAAATAGGTAGAATTGACGCACAACTTATGAATATGGTGTTCACTTATATGTTAGTTACATGAAAAATACTAACATAAACAAACTTTTTTTTGCTGATTCTAATAGCCAATGCCTATGCCTTCATTTTTTACATTTAAAAAAAAAATTCTCATTTGATACCCCAGAGGTCAAATCGTGACCTCAAATTTTGGTTACAGTGTAACTTTTTTATTTTTCAACCTAGAGTTCTAAAACTTGCATATTTGGATTCCTTGTCGTTTTCTGATTCTAAATATATATACTTTTATATAATTGTGACCATTATTACCCAAGTTATGGGTCGCCAAATGTTAGTGACCTCGCAAGTGACCTCAAATTTCCCGAGGTCATATCTCTTGAACCGTTGGTCGGATTGACCTTATAATTTCAGAAATGGATTCAGGGCCCACAAACTCCCTATAAACCAAATTTCAGCAAAATCTGAGAGATGAGGGTGTTAGGCACTGGTTGATCTGACAGAGAATGACCCATAAGTGATGAAATAAAGGAAAGAGTGGTAGAATTTTTCCAAAACAATGAATATACTAGAGAATGCCCTGGTAAGAAAGACTACAAATCAATAAAAACACCACAAGGGAAGGTTCACAAGCAGAAAATACTGTTGTTGACAAATATCAGAGAATTATATATGCTTTACAAAAATAAATATTCAAATGACAAAATCTCCAAATCAAAGTTTTTTGAACTGAGACCAAAATGGTGTATGGGTGTTGGGAGTAAAGGATCACACAATGTATGCATTTGTGAAATACACCAGAACTTTAAACTTTTATGTGAATCACTCCCCGTCAAAGTAGAATTAAGAGAGTTACTAGGGAAAATAGTCTGCAACACTGAAACCAGAAACTGCATGATTAATAACTGCAAAACATGTCCTGGTTTAAATGAATTATGGGATTGGCTTCTTACCATTTTTGAAAACAATGATTATGACATGGATGATGAGGTTTCCTTTAAGCAGTGGCTTCATACAGACCATACCCAACTGGTCAAAATGACAAAAAGTGTTTCGAATGTAGTAGAAGACATATGTGAAAGTGCAAAAAAGTTGAAAGTATACCATTTCATAGCAAAAGCCCAATCAAAATATTTGTCCAACTGTAACGAAAACCTCAATGATTCTACAGCATTAGTGCTTGTTGACTTCTCTGAAAACTATAGTTTTATAATTCAGGATGCCGTACAAGGGCATCACTGGGACAATACCCAGGCTACCTTGCATCCGGTAGTCTGCTATCAAAAAGTTGATGGTGAACTGAAAGTTACAAATTTTTGTGTAATATCAGATTCACTTACACACAACACAACTGCAGTTCATTCTTTTTTATGTGAAGCCTTGAAATTACTTAAAAGTCAGAATCCTAAACTAAAACATATTTGTTACTTTAGCGATGGAGCAGCAAGTCAATATAAAAACTATAAAAACATCATTAATTCAGTGTTACATGAAAAAGATTTCCAACTAACATGTGAATGGAACTTTTTTGCCACCTCTCACGGAAAGAGCCCCTGTGATGGTGTTGGTGGCACCATCAAAAGGTTAGTTGCCCGGGCAAGTCTACAAGCAACAAGTAAAGGTCACATCACCAATCCAAAAGAGATGTTTGATTGGTGCAAATCTAATATTAATGGTATACAATTTCTGTACATTGATTCAGCTAAAATTGAGGAAAATGCTAATTTATTTGTTAGAAAAAAGGTATTCTTAATTAAGACAATCCCAGGAACCCGTTCATATCACTGCTTTAGACCTTCATCAACAGGCATTAAACCGTACAAAATTTCTAGTGATGAAAATTTCTTTAACGTACAACTTTCCTTCCTCAATGCTACACAAGAAAATGTGGCTTACCAATATAAACCTGGTACATATGTGGAATGTTTCTATGAAGGTGACTGGTTTGTTGGAAACATAGTTGAAGTGTGTGATACTGAGAAGGATCTATTAGTAAATTTCATGAAAAAGAATCCTTTTAAATGGCCTGAACAAGAGGACGTTTGCTGGATTCCATTCCAACATGTGTGTTCAATTGAACCACCTACAGTTGCTGGGAAAATGGGGAGACAAACAATCATTTGATAACTTGTACTGTCTAAAATTGAGGAGTACTTTAAAAAAAGCCTAAGTAACTACAGACCTGTATCAAGCTGAATAATAAATTGCCAATTTATAGCTGTGAGGCCATGGAGTGTTGAAGACAATCAGACTTAAAGCCTGAGTACAATAATAAATTCCTGAGTCAGTGTCTAAACATAAGAGTTATTAGCTATATATAAGTTTACATACGAATTTACATAAAACAACATATTAAAAAAAGAATATGAACTTATAGCCAATAATTCACATGCTTAAAAACTCAGGAATTCATTATTGTATATAGCTAAGTACTGTACACTTGTATTAAGGGAAGTAATACAACAAAGCTACTTACATTGAAGGTTTTGTACTGAAAATGGTGGTTACTGCTAGTTTATCTGTACTAACTTCATAATTTAAATTACTAGGAAGTGCTTAAAGAGCAGTAGAACACGGTTCTACATGATTTACTTAGGTAGATCCAAGTATTGAGCCTACAAGCTGGTCCATCTGTTGTGTTAACTGCAAATGTAGTAATAATCTAGGTATATATTATGTCTTTTTTATGAGTAAAACTTATTTAGATAATTTAACATGTGTGAATTAACTTACCAAGTAAAAAAAATGGAAGTAAAATTACAATTCAATGTTGTAAAAAGAAATTTAAACATTTCAAAATTTTGAAAAAAATTCAGAATTTTTCACAAAAAGTACTTTTCTTTGAATAGCCAAAACTATATGAAGGAGTTGAGTTGAGATCTATTCCTTAATATATGTTTTTGTACACACATGTATCTTTCTTTACTAGAAGTATCAACTCCCTGACTAATTTTGGACATCTTTATATTAAGCCCCAAATTTGATGTTAATTTTGCAAATTTTTTGAAAATATCAAGTTTTGGAAATTTTAAAAAATAAAAATAAATCCTTTTTTGGTTATTTTTTTTATTTCACTCATAAATTTACAACCCATAGAGACTATTAGGAGTATTAAAACAGCTGTGATTGATGTAGAACTAAAACTTTTGAAAATGGTAGTCGTGAAAGTGGGAGAATTGATGCAAGCTTCAAAATGGAGCCATGTTTAAGCCCTTGTAACTCAGAAACTATTTGTTCCATAGCCTTTTAGCTTACAAGATTGAAAAGCCCACCAGAAGTTGTATTGGCATGACAAATTTGAAGCTTCTACTCCTATTAGAACACTTTTCAAGGCCTCTCAAAATGAAGGCGTTGGCCGATCAAGCCCAACATGGGCATTTTTTGTCGAAGGTGGGGGCCATTTAAGCGACCATAAAATTAAATTTTTTTGACTGAGGAAGCTAAAATTTTAGATTTAAGCTATTGAATGGTGTATAAATCAACCCTGAAAATTTGAAGAAAATCGGAGATGGTCACCCAACCAACTTTCTGAAATCTGTACCAGTTGAGCTGGAATGACTCAGTGGTCTTCCAGTAAGCTCTTCAAAGACTCTGATCGCCCCTGAATTATGTCCAGTCATCACTGCAGTTCCATCTGACCCCATGACTTGCAGGTTATTTTCCAGATCAGTGTCCTTCACTGCTTCATAGAGACTTCATGCAATTGATACACCATTCCCATTCTCTGGGGTAACATGTCAGATAATGTCCTCCTGAAACATTTTAAACAAAATTTAAGGAAATAATAAATGTATTTGAGATAGTAGATTACCAGGTATGACCAATGAACATATATAACTATCGCATAGTTCTTACTCCTTAATGTTACTAAGACCAAATTTATGCTATCCACTAAAAATTTAAAACATACCATACAGAAAACAGTGGCTTACCCGGTTCTCCGACTATAACATAGTGCTCTTCTACTTTGGTTTGTTGATAATGTCGCCCCTCTAACTCTGTAATTGTCACAGTACCATCCTGTCAGCCATCAACATAAATGCTGTCCACTAAACCAAAGAATACTTCTTCCTCAGCTCTGATCTGTTCATGGTACTTACACCATTGCCTTCGTAGTTTACTCGTGTATTAATGAAAATTGTTTACAAATTTATAAGGCAGGAGGTAGTACTGATGAACAGGAATATGTACAACAGGAAACAATGTATAATATGTATAATTAAATAAAACTACTTTACTTCTTCTTAGTAGTAGTAGTAATTGTAATTTTGTTAAAAAAGCTTAGGAAATGTGGATGAAAATGTAATCATGATAATTTTGAAATCTTACCTGTCATTGACGTTAGTGTTGTCATCATCAGTGATAATGCCAAAATCTTTTAAAACTGCTGACACTACCGCTGCACCTGCTCTGTCGGAAATTGAATACCTGCAAGATTATATCTTAAAGTTGAGAAAAAGGATATCCATTTTAAGTCTACCGAAATGGCATGGCACATACAACTAAGTACAGTTATTAAAGAACAATCACAATTCACAAGTGCTAATTTACCTATCAACAGCTCTGCACAGGTTCTCCAGATCTTGGTAATTACAATGAGAGGAACCAGCAGGCTGTGGATCATCTCGAGAGTCTTCTGATGGAGTTTTGCTAGAGCTACCAGTAGTGTCTGGACTGTCTGGTTGAGGTTGTGATGCACTTGCCTCTTCTCTCCAGCTTCGTTCACTGAACAATTAGTATGACTAGATTTACTATGCCAATATATATATCAGGGCTGTAGCCAGAAAATTTTTTTGGAGGGGGTTATATGAACCTATATATACCTAGGACATTCTAGGTACATACATAATTTAAAAAAAAAAAATATATATATATATATATATATATATAAAATATATATATATATATATCAACAGATGTAAATTGTTTACATTACCTTACAAGATGATATTTAATTTTCTCTTCCTTTTTGACATTTCTTGAAGAACATCCTCCGGTTGTATTTCTAATTGGTGGTGAATGCTCATTAAGGCCCAAACCATTCAGTCTTTCTTCAGAGGAAGAATTTCTTATGTAGGTTTTAAGTCTTCTTAATGTTGAAAAGGATCTTTCTGTAGTGGCCGTAGTTATTGGCAGAGTGGCACCTATTTTCAAAAATGCATGAATTGTAGGGAATATTTCTTCATTGCATTAACTTAAAGAAGTAATGAAATTGATGGGCTTTTCATTTTGGTCTCTCCAAGTTTGTCTCCACATCTTCAGTTCTCCCTCGAACTTTACTGGAACGCTTGCATCGTCAGGCCACTGAAGGGACAAAGTTTCGCAGCAGTTTTTCACTTCCTCATCCGTCAGAGAGATGGATCTCTTCGGCAACAACGAATGCAGTTTTTGTAATACAGTTTTATGGTTGAGAAATCTATCATTTAGTTCATTTAATGAAAAGTCTAGGAAAGGCACATACGCACAACATCTGTAATACTCTTCAACATTTTGTGTAACAAAGTGATCACCTTTCCGTCTGACTGAAGGTGGCATTTGAATTGTTGTACCCAAACTTTTACCCAAGTTTTTGGCTTCACAGAAAACTGCTTTAAATTTCGAATTAGCAGAGTCCCTCAGGGCTTGTATTTGATCTTTTAAAACTTTGGCATGGTTCAGGCAAGAAGCAAGATCACATTGTTTAGACGGAATGTGCAAAGGCCATGCAGTAGTGCAAACACCTGACTAACAATAACCAAGCATATCAAAAATTTGCTGCTCTCAATAGCAGTTAACAATGTGAAAGCCTTCATTGTAGACCCTTTGTCCATAAAATCCTGAATTCTGTTTAAAGCTTGAGAAATTGGTGCACAAAGTTCCTTCAGTAACAGAATTGAATCTAAATGTTCAACCCACTGAGTCTCACAAAATTTCAGAAGACAGGTTCTTTTGCCACCAGGATACATTTCATTGATGCAACTTTTCAGCACATGACTTCGCTTAGGAGAATGTCTAAAGAAAGCTATTATATCTTGCATTACCATTAAACTAGCCCTTATTATTGGCACTGAACAAGCATGGGAAAGGGCCAGATTTAGGGCATGACTAGAGCAATGAACATAGAGAGCCTGAGAATGCGTTTGCTGTATAATAGCTGCACATCCATTCAATTGACCACTCATTGACTTAGCCCCATCATATCCTTGCCCTCTCATGTAGTTTACATCCAACCCCAACTCTCTCGGTTCTTTTAATAATGTTTCAGCAAGTGCCCTACCAGAACAGTCATGAATAGGAACAAATTTCAGAAAATCTACTTCGCAGCACATAGTTCTCTTCACTTTTTAGCATTTACCTAACAGAGTATATTGTTCCACTCCACAGATGTCTGATGGCTCGTCTGCCAGAACACTAAAATATTTTGAATGACTGATCTGATTCACGATACGAGACAGGATTAGATTACCACAAATATTAATCACTTCATTCTGAATTTGAGGGCTTGTGTAGGTTGCATTTCAATCACATTCGGTGAAATGCTTCTTTAGATTCTCTCATCCACCACCAATCCTAAACTGCAGTAAAGCACTGAAATTTCCATCATTTTGTTGATTTTCTTCTAAAATCCCAGCATTGCTATCACCCCGCAATGCAATTTCTTGTCAGCCACACAAAATAATGGTTTCAATAATTGGCATGAGTTTTTTTGTTTTCTGAGGTTTTTTGTCTTTTGGCACTGTCTAAAGTTGTACAGATATCCTTTTTTTTTATTTTCAAACACTGACAAAAAATTTTGTGCTGTAACACAGTTGTCTTTGTGATAATTGCTAGTTTCGTGCTTGCAGAAATCCTCTTTTGCATCTTTCCAATGCATATATGGAGCATTAACTAGTGCATTCTGTCTTATGTGATTTCCTTTACCAACTTCTACATTTTTTGCAAAGACAAAACAGTACTTGCAGAATGCACCTTCACTTGCTCAAGAATATGCAAGCCACTTAAATTCAGTCAGCCACTTCCTTTGAAATTTTAAGTTTCTTTTACCCGGTGGAAAACTATATAATTCTCCAGGTACTCAAATATTTTTAAGAATATATTTTTCCTCGTCTGTATATGATTTTTCGAGGAACGTGCCAATATCCAAAGACATTTGTGACTGGCACACTGAGGAAACAACATTTTCAGTTTTTTCACTTCTCTTTGTAGTTTCACCACTGTCAGAAGGACAGATTAAATCAGTTTGTTTTCTTTTTTGTTTTAGGTTCAAAATAATTTAAAACACTTGCTTGCCTCTTGTTGGCCATATTGTAAAGAGGTCACAGACTCGCAGTACCCACAACACGTGAAAAACAAAGGAAGTAAATAGCATGACTGACCGTATATTAGGAATTGACATCATGAGTGATGACTGCACATAGCCAATGGCACATTGATAGAAAATGGTCATTCGTGATGTAGGCAAGAGGACCAATTAAAAGCAAGCAAACTTAAGAGTCGGAAGTGTAAGTTTATTAATCGACATGAGCTCCTTATAGAGTTCGGTGAGTCGGAAATATAAATCCATTCCAGAAAATAAGAGCTCCATGAAAGGGGAGTAAGCAGAGAGAAGTATTTTGTCTGAATATATTTCTAAGTTTGGGAAGAATTTCAGGGGGAGATATATCCCCCTATCCCCCCCCCTGGCTATGGCCCTGATATATATATATATAATAAAAAAAAACAAAGGTTTAATTAAAATGGTTCAAGTCATGGTGTACTCTCTGACTAACCATAATTCCACTCGTTGTTCATCAATTATTCTTCTCCTGTATCTAACATCTGCCTCTGTCAGCTTTTCCTCAAATCTTGAACAGTATCCTAGCCTCACATATTTTTGATCCTCATAGGAGGAGAAATCATCCTGAGTCATCCTCAGTTTAAACTCCTCCTCCAATTTTCGTCGTTGAGAAAGATCCTCAGAAAAAATATCAAATAAACAATCAAGCTCTTTGACAAACAATTCTAGTTTTGCCAAATAGGTTGAGCCTCTCTTTGTGACAGAGTATCGATGAAACCTGTTGATGCATTTTTGAAGTTGAAATATTAAAAAAATCAATATTATTTTCTTAATTAAAAATTGTGGTCACAAATTGCTTAAATATTTTTGTTTAGATAGAAATTTTGGCTGAAATAGATAAATTAATTCACAGGTTTACAGAGCACATCACAACAAAATTATATTTAAAATAAAAAATTTACTATTGGCTAAGAAGACATTCTTGTAATTAATTTAGTACTACCCAGGATAGAAAGTTATGATGACTTACCGTGAAAAGTCTGCTGCTAGTTTGCCCACCTTGTCTCAATGGTGCGCAAGGATAGTGAATAAACATTACACCAAATCCATTGTTTCCTCAACTCATCTGCAACTTTTGTGATGTTTTCCAGTTTGGCTCCTTAAGTAGATGCTGAACAGCTTGTCCAGCGGTAGGTAATTTTCCATTATGAAAACTGTCAATGGATGGAAAACTATGGCCACTGTGTAAGACTTTTGTTGTCTGGCTTCTACGTTTCATAAGTAACTAAAAATCTTGAAGACGTTAAACTAGTGTTAATTGAATAGGTTATAAAAATTCTGAAAAATAGAAGTAAATATAAAGTAGGTTTGACAAAAACAGCTACTGATTTTAATTCAACTCTCAAAAAATATTTATACATCAATGTACACTTTTGAAAATAATTTTGTTGTTCTCAGCATCAAAAAATCATAAGATGCACTTTTTAGATTGTGCTTCTAGCTATTATAGAGCCCCAAATAGGCAAAATAAAGGTTTTTTTTGAGTTGCATGTGGGCATGGCACATATAGTGTGGTTGCTGATGCGATATCACCAGCAACCACCAAAAACCACCACCAATGCTCATTTTTAGACACTTGACAACAATCACTCCACCCTAATGTGTACGCCTAAATCTACTTCCTCATCAACACTCGCTAACTCATCCATCGTGTACGTATAATTATTGTTACAAGAAACTATATGCAAAACTTTACATTTGTCTACATTAAATTGCAGCTGCCACTTATCCATCCACTCCATAATCCTATTTATGTAGGATTGGAGCTGATCTCTATCATTCCCATTAACAACCTTACTGCCTGTTTTAGTATCATCTGCGAATTTTGACACATTACTAGTCAATCCTACATCTATGTCATTAATGTAAATTATGAATAGCAATGGGCCTAACACTGAACCCTGTGGACATTGCTACCTACGTCCAACCACCCCGATTCACTACCATTAACAATGACCCTATGTCTCCTAGCACGAAGCCATTCCTCTAACCAGTTAGCTACCTGACTGTGTATACCATGCGCTTTAACCTTTGCAATTAATCTTCTATGCGGAACTGTATCGAATGCCTTTTTAAAATCTAAATAAATAATGTCAGCCACTCTATGCCTATCGTATTTGCACACTATTTTGTTATAAAATTCTAACAAATTAGTTAAACAAGATCTATGGCATCGAAACCCATGCTGACTACTATTAATCAAATCTCTACATTCTAAGTGATTGATGATACGATCCCTAACTATGGATTCCAAAAGTTTACTGACAATTGACATTAAGCTAATGGGCCTATAATTGCTAGCTACTGTGCAATTGCTTATTTTAAAAATGGGCGTGATATTGTTGCAGGGACAGGCCCGCAGACTACTTTAAAGTAGGTTGCAGTGGGTCTTGGATTTATGATGCTTAAACCAAATAAAACAAATTAACCCTTTTCTATCTTTTGGCTAGTAATTTTCTTAAGTTCTTTCTCTCCTCTATGCTTATTCGCCTACAAGGTAATTTGTGCTTCCCTCTTCTAAATTTAATATACTTTTACTTTCCAAAGGGGCCTGAACATGTTAACCCCCTCCCCCCTGATCATGATGCTAAATGGAAGTTATGCTGGTTTGGATTTATGTACTGACAACTGTGAACTTCTCCCACAGCCTCAGTATCAGAGATCATACACAGTATAAACAAAACAATAGGGTTTACTAAAACTTGGTTTATTTTACTCCAATAATTTTACAGTATATACACATTATCATACACCCTCCTTCCACGCTCACTCATTACAATTCTCGTACACACACAATACCTTTCACCATCCAAAATTTTCATGTCATTTATTTAAGTTTCAATCTTATCCATTTTAAGTTAATTTTATATACACCTTACTAATCACACAAAGTATTACATTTTAGAATTTTGATTAATTTAAGGGATTAATTATTTTAGTTTAGTTTTAAATTAAATTATAAATTAATAGGAAGTTAATTTGTAAATTTTACTTTCCAAAGTAACATTAGATAAATAATGATGACAAGCATAAAATGAAATTTATAGAATAACAAGGGCAAAACTAAGTTATATTAGATTAAGTCAGACTGGTTGAGTTATATAAATTTTAAATATTCATCCTATTTAGTCTTATAAACATTGGGGAATGGCTTCCCCCTCCATATTGGTACTTTATACCATAATGGTCCTTTAACCCTTCGGATGCGCAATTCCTGACCGTGTACTTTCCACCTGTGCGCAAAAATCGGAAATTTACCATTTGTTAACGTAAAATAAATCAAGTCAAGCACCATTTTGTTAAATTATTTTTGTTTCCCTTAATAAATAAAGATTTTTCTCTTACAAAATAAACAGAATTTAGTGGGTAACTTGGGAATATGGTTGAGTAGAATTTTATGAAAATTTACACGTTTTCAAGCGTTTATGTTCAGTCTTGCATGAGAAATTGGGGGAATGAAAACGTGCGCCTATGGCAGCTAAAAAACAAAGACTGGAAAGTTGTGAACAAATAATAGCTGCGTTAGATGCAATAAGCTCTGGAAGTAGTGAGTGTGAAAGTGATATAGTGAAACTGATATAAGTGACAATGGAGATGATATTACAGCAAGTAGTAATAGTTCATTTTCATGGCAGTGTGTGCAACGTTGCCAGTCTAACAGATATCGCTTTGAAGAAAATGTAGGACTTCAACAAGGTTGCAATCTAAATGAAGCAAGTTCAGAAATAAATTTTTTGAGTATTCTTTGACAATGTTATGATGCAAATATAGTGGGACAAACAAATGAGTTTTATCAATATGAGAAAAGAAGATTAGGCCCATCTCAATCTTCCAGGATGCAACGATGGCATGATACAAAAAATGATGAACTGTATGTCTTTTTGCTCTAACAATTCTCATGCCACACATAAATAAACATAGACTGCAGGATTACTGGGGTTCAACTCCTTGACTGAAACACCTTCCTTTCGCAAGTATATGTCAAGAGATCGATATTTTACTCATGAGATTTCTGCATTTCACAGACAATTCAATTCCTCCAAATCAGCCAAATGATCGTCTTGTGAAAATCAGACACTGTATAACTCATATGAAGTCAAAGTTTTCAAATATTTACAATCCAGGACAAAAATTAGTTATTGATGAATCTCTTGTACTTTTCAGAGGGAGGGTAATTTTTCGACAATACATACCCTCCAAGCGTCATAGATTTGGAGTGAAATATTTTATCCTTTGCGATTGTGAAACTGGATTTGTCTTGGATTTCATCATTTACACTGGATCAGACATAGATTATCCTGCAAATGATCCACTAGGACATTCTGGAGCGATTGTAAAGACACTTTTAGCTAAATATTTGAATAAAGGCCACATTCTGTATACTGACAACTGGTATACGAGCCCATTACTATGCAAATATCTGCATGTAAATAAAACAGGATCTTGTGGAACGTAAAGGTAAATAGAAAAAATATGCCCAAGTTTCACCCAAGTAGAAAAGGAGAGTGCCATCTGATGGAATCAAAACCTTTATTAGCACTAAAATGGACTGATAAAAGAGATGTGCATATGCTAACAACAATTCACAGTGGAAGCATGATTGACTCAGGAAAGGTTGATCGTCGAACAAACGAAATAAAATTCAAACCAGATGCTGTTGTGGACTATAACAAAAATATGCGTCTGGTGGACAAATCTGATATGCAAATTAGCAGCGTAGAATGCGTTAGGAAACTGTGAAGTGGTATAAGAAGGTATTCTTTCATCTTTTGGATATTTCTCTTTACAATTCCTTTGTACTCTACAAAAAAACTACGAAAAAGCAGATTTCAATGAGAGAATTCAATCTTACATTAGTCTCTCAACTACTCACGAAGTATGCTCAAATAACATCCCCACATCCTGGAAGACAAAGTGTGAGACCAAATGCTCCTGACAGACTTCTCTCAGCTAATTACATTGAAAAGCATCACCTGGAACAAGTTCCGCCAACACCATCTCGACCTGTAGGTCAACGACAATGTCATGTATGCTGACATACAACACAAAGAGAAAAACATGTTAGAAAAGTTTCTACTTGGTGTCCGGAATGCAAAGTTGCATTGTGCCTTGAGTGCTTTGTTCTCTACCACACCCGTGCCAAACTACTAAATACTAAATTCAGTAAAAGTGTAAAACAATGTTGTAAATAAGTATAATGGAAAGTGTAGATTTATCAAATAATATTTATTTCATGAACAATTATTTTCCAAAAGGACAATTATTTTATAAGGAGTTATTTTGAAAAGGAATAAAAAATTATTTTTCAAGAGGACAAATAAAATGTATATTCTTCAAACTCAAATGTAAGTATAATACTTGCTCGTTTATGTGTACATGTGCGGCTGTGCGCATATGGATACATGCATGTGTGTGTGTGTGTGTGTGTATGTGTGTGCGTGTGTGTGTTGCGGATGGTTTATGAATATATCTGAGTCATAGATTCTTCAAAACTCAAATGTAAGCATAATACTTGCTTGTTTATGTGTACATGTGTGCATATGTGTACATGCATGCATGTGTGTATGTGTGTATGTTTGTTGCGGATGGTTTATGAATATATCTGAGTCATCAATAGCATTAAAATGCAAAATCATTTATTTTTATTGGGATTTTGTGCGAAAACATAAAAAAAATAACGCGATCATCATATGATGCTGGGAGCATTCTTCCGACAAACTTCCTGAGCATCATATGAGGATGGGAGCAGCGTAAGTGTTAAGGCCCAGGGATCCTGCTAGCCAGGACCCTAATCCAGCTTAACCAACTCTCCACCTTCATTCGGCATTCTGCCGATTCAAACCTCTCTTCCAACTAAAATTCTGCTACATATAACCTAAAATGAAATAAAAAACAATAAGTACTTACATTAATACCTCTTACATTTAATTTTTATTTTATATTTTTCTTATAAAAAATGTCATGCAATGTCCAATTACAACCCACCTGTCCTGCCCATTTCCATATGCCTCGACAATCACCCCTGATAAGGATAAAGGGGAATAGGTGTTCTGCCTTTTTTAAAGTTGCTTATTTAATCATCTGCCCAACAAATGAAAAAAAAAAGATAAGGGGAGAAGAAAAGTGCCATGAGAAAATGCATGCCAACCAAACTGGATTTGATGCGACAAGGGCTTGCCAAACACAAACCAAAAGAAAGAGAAAAACCTCAACAATGTTAGCTAATTTGAAGTCTTCAGGAATAATCCGTTTCCAGTGACTGATTAAAAATCTTCATTAAAGGGCCTATGATAACATCTTTCAAATCTTTCAAATGTCTGGGATAAAGCGCATCAGGGCCTGGAGCCTTGCTAACTTTTAGCCTATTGATATAATGCGCAATCTCACCCTCGTAAATAGTTATTTCATCCAAAATAGTCTCTCTACTAAATGGAACAATATCATCCACATTGGGGACATTATTTGTCTTCTACGGTAAAAACTATCGCAAAAAAGTTATTGAAAATAGCTACCTGCCATTGCCTGAGTGTTGGAAGCCAAAGCGCCATTAATGTCCACTAGAGGACCTATGTTATCTATAAGTATCTCTAAATTACACTTAGCATTCCTAACTGATCTTTTAACCTGACGTCTAAGCTCGATATATCTATTAAAGTTAGCTGCTGTGCCATTGCGCTTATTAAGTCTATGCGCTCTGTTACGTTTGTTTATGAACTTACCTATTTCCCTAGCCCACCACTTGGGCCTACTATGATTTCTAGCGTGCTTGGGCCTATGAGGAATAAACTCCCTTTTGATATTCATAAAACTTTTTATAAACACCTCCCAGTGCAAATTTGTCATTACCCATAAATAAGCTATCCAAGTCCACTACTCTCATCCTATCTGCAAAACTATCAAAATTGGCCCTACAAAAATCAGGGACTTCTATTACGTTACTATCCTTAGTGTTTTCTATCAATAACTTAAACCTAAGAATTTTATGATCACTACATCCTAAACTTTCTCCTACTTCTTCTAAACCTTCGACTATATTTTTGCTGTTCATCATCATCACATTTAAAATATTTGTCACCGCGTGTTGGTTTGGTAACCATCTGTCATAAAAAATTATCTTCCATGAACTCAACCAGTCTCAAACCCTCCTTATTAGTTATTACCAGTAAAAGTCTTGTAATTAACATTAGGGCAGTTAAAGTCTCCAACAATTATACTATTCCGATTATCAATAAAGTTACCAGGAAGTGAGTAAAATCTAGTATCAGTATTGAGGGGTTGAACAGGAGGTCTATAAATAACCAAAAAATTAAAATTAATACAGTGGACCCCCGATTTGAGTACGCATCGATTTGAGTACACATCAATTTGAGTACGCTCGTCCATAGGCTCCTATTGACTCGACTTGAGTATGCCAGCCAGCTTGTTTGAGGACAAGGTCATGAGCTACTTTAAGTCATTCATAGCAAACAGGCAGAAGCAACAGAAAATTGATGCTTATTTCAAGCCCTCAAGTCCCCAACCTTCTACCTCTTCCATGTCATTGGCTGTGGGCCCAAGAACGCCTAGCCCTGATGAGTTACCAGACATCATCATGGAAGGAGACTCTCCCTCCAAGCAATAATTCCTCCCCTCCATTCCTCATCTGGAACTTCCAGCACATCAAGCAAAACTCCTACAGGATTATTCTATTTTGTCTATATTGTACGGTATGTATTTTGTATTCTATGCTGTCTATTTTTAATAGAATTACTAAATTTCGTAGGCCAATTTCTATAGAAAAAGTAGGGGTGGGGTGAAATTTTTGGGTTTTGGAACGAATTAATTAATTCCCATAGGTTATTAAGTTTGATTTGAGTACATTTTGAATTGAGTACGCCATGCTGGAATGGATTACGTACTCAAATCGGGGGTCCACTGTACTATGTGCCCTACGCGTGTTACAATAAAAGATGTTTAAGTTATTTTTTACCATGGGTCGCATTTTAAACTATTTTTCACGTCAGACCTGTTTCCCGGACCCACAACGTTTAAAGGTGGCTTCGACCTATACAGCTTTTGAACATTTTTGTCAATTAGCCCGCCTAGCATTACCAATTTCAATAAAATGCACCCCCTATCTTTTATAAAAAGGCTAGAATCACTGAATTCCAACCACAGCTTTATGAAGGGTACATTTTCCTCAGCACAAATCTCTTCTAATTTAGTATTAAAAAAAAATATTGTTTTAGATGTAATCCTAAGACCCAAACCATGCCTAGGGGTAATACCTAGAACTAAAGACCTATCTGACCTCACCTCCAGGGACCTAATTAACCCCCTATATATCTCCAAAAGGTCAGGCACTCTCGTATCGGGCCTATACGAGTTGTTGCCCCTACCATCATCATCAACATCGAGTGACAGGAGGCATCATCAATCCTATCCACTTCGTCTCTAATTCTGTCAACCCTGGCCTCTGGGAGACAGACCCCCCTCCTCTTGGTTGGATTCCATTCAACGAACTGTGTCCATATGGCGCACTAAAGAGTCCCCAATTAAAATAGTTTCCCTCTAGTTCACATCCCTATCCAAATGAGTGAAAGGGTAAAGCTCCGTCCTTTCATAAAAATTATCCCATAAATCTATGAACTGAACCCCTTCACTGCATAGCATCCTGACTTTATCATTTAAGGCTAAAATTCTACTTGTAATGTGAACTTCATGCTTACCCTAATCCTTAGTAAAATGCCTTCTAATAATGCTTGCTCTGCCTATTTTTTAAAGTTCCTATCAATTCCCTGTACTTCTGTTTAACTGCTTCTGAATTTCTGTTTAACTTAAATCAACCATCTTTATACCTACATGAATTATATTACCTCAGGTTACAGGCAACTTCTTCACTACTTCATTGACTTTAGAAATATTACCATCTGGAATACATATTATTCTTCCGGTTTTCCTTCCCTTATTGCAAAATTCATTGTCCTGATTCCTAATAATAGTCCCCAACCATGGTAAATTTACATTGTACTGCTTCATCTAAATTCTCTAGTATCTGAAACATGTTACTAGTTGCTACAACATGATTACTTTTCTCTCTAATTCTATTTCACCATCCCCACAACACACTTTCGCAGCATCAGTGTTTGTTGTGCATTCTCACATGTTGCATTCATAATGAAAGTGGTGAATGAAGTGGCTGAACAGAAGGTTGAGTGGGGGTTGTCTCTGTCAGTGGCAGAGTAAGAGGTGGCATTAGAGAATGGGTGGAGCAACCACTGGAAGTGCCTGGGACAGGGCTCACGAGCCTGTCACCAAAGCTGTCTTGTCTGCTCCAAGATGGCCATGCAGTAGGCTTGAAAAACTCATTGAGCTTTGCTTAGCTTGTAAGTTGAGGATGATCTTACTTTGAGATCATGGATGGTGTGGTAATAAGGCTGGTAGGCATCGTCTTTTGATTGAAGGTTGAACCCAAGGATGAGGTTGAGTGTGTCCCTGACATTTGACAGCTTCATATTTGGAGGTTATCTCTTATCATCATCCTCTTCAGAAGGAACAGGAATGGAGCTGAATGTGGCAGAGGCATTGGCAGCAATTTCATCCTCAATTTCCATATAGCCAGTGTTGTTGGCATCAACCAGCATCCAGTCTTCAATATCACCATGTTGAACATCACACTCTCTAGCCCCTCTAAACAAATTAACATACTCATCAACATCAAATCCCTCGAAGTCTGGAGCCTCAGCCACCCTGCCATCAAAGACTGCCTTCCATGCATTGATGAGAGCCATATTATTTACTGCATTCCAACTAGCATGAATGTTGTAGATGCAGTCCCTGATACTGTAGGACCTGTGTTGGTAAATCAGGAGTCCATTAAATTGTGGATCTACTGTATATTTAGTTTGAGATTGGCATGTAAGCCATAGCCAGTGGGTATAGAATTTGAAGGAGCTTGAATTTTTTAAAGTTGTAGTAAATACGAAAAAATGACAACACTTTATTGCATATGCAGTACAATATGTACAATACTTTAGCATTTGCAGGTGGCAGCAACATGCCCAGTAGCTTCTCTCTTTTACACCCAGCTAGTTTATTTAGAGTTGTCTTTCTTGTGCTCCTCTAGATTATTACATTATTTTTATAGTGATGTTTTTGAATTTTTTTATTTTTTTATAAGCTTTTACTGTTTATACTTTGTTATATACTATTTTACATGCATTATTATTATACATTTATTGTACAATTTATAAGCTTTTATTCAGCTAAAAATTACTTTATACATGATTTTTTAAACTTTTATCCCCCTAACCCCATTTTTATTATGGGGAGATAGTTCCAACCTGCACAATTTCATGCTGCATGAACTTTTTCAGGAACAGAACCCTTCTGCAGGTTGAGGGATCACTGTACTCAATTTCACTCCAAAGGTAGATGATGTGTATATGTAAGCAAAGCCCTAACTTGTTCTTGTATTCCCAAACTTGAATGTTGATCTATCTTTGAATCATAGCTCATGCAGATCAAAATAAAGGTAATAAAATGTCCCAGGCTTCTCACTAGGATTTTGAAAGTAGGTGTCCAGGACTCCCTTCCCTGAAAAAGTAGGAGTCCCTACTTTTAAAGATTTTTTTTTTTTCCCAACAATAATTTCTAAAATAACTGTATAAGGCCATGGCTGCAAAGTAAACGTTTACCAATAATTCTAGTAATATGAAATAATGCATTATGTTTTATTCACTTATTGTTTATGTGCAATAGTTGTGATAGGCTAAAACTAGACCAGTCAGGCCTCAGGAGCTGTGTTCATTACACTTTCACATAAGTTGGTTACCTTACTTTCATTCTTTTTTACCATATTTACACACCTACTTTTAATATATTTGTGCTGTACTTTATAAAAATATTCTTTAGGTTAGCCATTCATCTCCAGGCTCATCACGTTAATGTAGGCCCAAGGTCATTCTAGGACTCTGTATTACCAGGAAGAGGTTAAATTTAATCACAAGTTCACTTCTACACCCTGTTGAATGTTGGTTTGAGATCAACTGGTAGGCTTATAGTATTGGTACTGAAGTTAGCTAGTTCCCTTACATGTAGGCTTGGCTGTTTACTTTGACATACCTGTTACACATTAAGCATATAATCTACCAAACAAACTGTGTGTTTCATATTAACAGGAAATAAAAAAGATTAAACAGTCAAACTGCATGCATACATACTTGTCTGACTGGCTTCTCATAATGTAAATAAACAACAGCTGGTGCCACCATGCAGGACATGAGGAACTGCAAGAAATGGTGAGATTTGTATAAATAAATAAATAAATACATAAAGGATACCATGATTTTCAGAGCTAATATTTGTATTAATAAAATAATAATTTTGTGTTCATATTGCTTTTGAAATCACTGTTCAAATTAAAGCAAAGTTCAGTACAGCTTTCAGACTGCTGTTTTGTGAAATCTTGGGATCTGCACAATTCTGGGACAATGCAGCACAAACATAGGATACCAGGATAGTATTGCCCATCCCAAGACTCTCACAGGATTCAGATGTAACTAGTATAGAGTCATTCCAGCTCAACTGGTACAGATTTCAGAAAGTTGGTTGGGTGACCATCTCTGATTTTCTTCAAATTTTCAGGGTTGATTCATACATCATTCAATAGCTTAAATCTAAAATTTTAGCTTCCTCAGTCAAAAATGTTTAATTTTATGGTCGCTTAAATGGCCCCCACCTTCGACAAAAAATGCCCATGTTGGGCTTGATCGACCAGTGCCTTCATTTTGAGAGGCCTTGAAAAGTCTTCTAATAGGAGTAGAAGCTTCAAATTTGTCATGCCAATACAACTTCTGGTGGGCTTTTCAATTTTGCAAGCAAAAAGGCTGTGGAACAAATAGTTTCTAAGTTACAAGGGCTTAAATATAGCTCCATTTTGAAGCTTGCATCAATTCCTCCCACTTTTACGACTACCATTTTCAAAAGTTTTAGTTCTACGTCAATCACAGCTATTTTAATACTCCTAATAGTCTCTATGGGTTGTAAATTTATGAGTGAAATAAAGAAAATAACCCAAAAAGGATTTATTTTTATTTTTAAAAGTTTCCAAAAGTTGATATTTTCAAAAAATTTGCAAAATTAACATCAACTTTGGGCTTAATGTAAAGGTGTCTGAAATAAGTCAGGGAGTTGATACTTCTAGTAAAGAAAGATACATATGTGTACAAAAACATATATTAAGGAATAGATCTCAACTCCTTCATATAGTTTTGGCTATTCAAAGAAAAGTACTTTTTGTGAAAAATTCTGAATTTTTTCAAAATTTTGAAATGTTTAAATTTCTTTTTACAACATTGAATTATAATTTTACTTCCATTTTATTACTTGGTAAGTTAATTCACAAATGTTAAATTATCTAAATAAGTTTTACTCATAAAAAAGACGCAATATATACCTAGATTATTACTACATTTGCAGTTAACACAACAGATGGACCAGCTTGTAGGCTCAATACTTGGATCTACCTAAGTAAATCATGTAGAACCGTGTTCTACTGCTCTTTAAGCACTTCCTAGTAATTTAAATTATGCAGTTAGTACAGATAAACTAGCAGTAACCACCATTTTCAGTACAAAACCTTAAATTTGAGTAGCTTTGTTGTATTACTTTCCTTAATACAAGTGTACAGTACTTAGCTATATACAATAATGAATTCCTGAGTTTTTAAGCATGTGAATTATTGGCTATAAGTTCATATTCTTTTTTTAATATGTGTCATTTTATGTAAATTTGTATGTAAACTTATATATAGCTAATAACTCTTATGTTTAGACACTGACTCAGGAATTTATTATTGTACTCAGGCTTTAAGTCTGATTGTCTTCAACACTCCATGGCCTCATAGCCATAAATTGGCAATTTATTATTCAGCTTGATACAGGTCTGTAGTTACTTAGGCTTTTTTTTATATACTCCTCAATTTTAGACAGTACAAGTTATCAAATGATTGTTTGTCTCCCCATTTTCCCAGCAACTGTAGGTGGTTCAATTGAACACACATGTTGGAATGGAATCCAGCAAACGTCCTCTTGTTCAGGCCATTTAAAAGGATTCTTTTTCATGAAATTTACTAATAGATCCTTCTCAGTATCACACACTTCAACTATGTTAATAAACCAGTCACCTTCATAGAAACATTCCACATATGTACCAGGTTTATATTGGTAAGCCACATTTTCTTGTGTAGCATTGAGGAAGGAAAGTTGTATGTTAAAGAAATTTTCATCACTAGAAATTTTGTACAGTTTAATGCCTGTTGATGAAGGTCTAAAGCAGTGATATGAACAGGTTCCTGGGATTGTCTTAATTAAGGAATACCCCTTTTTCTAACTCAAATAAATTAGCATTTTCCTCAATTTTAGCTGAATCAATGTACAAAAATTGTATACCATTAATATTAGATTTGCACCAATAGAACATCTCTTTTGGATTGGTGATGTGACCTTTACTTGTTGCTTGTAGACTTGCCCGGGCAACTAACCTTTTGACGGTGCCACCAACACCATCACAGGGGCTCTTTCTGTGAGAGGTGGCAAAAAAGTTCCATTCACATGTTAGTTAGAAATCTTTTTCATGTAACACTGAATTAATGATGTTTTTATAGTTTTTATATTGACTTGCTGCTCCATCGCTAAAGTAACAAATATGTTTTAGTTTAGGATTCTGACTTTTAAGTAATTTCAAGGCTTCACATAAAAAAGAATGAACTGCAGTTGTGTTGTGTGTAAGTGAATCTGATATTACACAAAAATTTGTAACTTTCAGTTCACCATCAACTTTTTGATAGGAGACTACCGGATGCAAGGTAGCCTGGGTATTGTCCCAGTGATGCCCTTGTACGGCATCCTGAATTATAAAACTATAGTTTTCAGAGAAGTCAACAAGCACTAATGCTGTAGAATCATTGAGGTTTTCTTTACAGTTGGACAAATATTTTGATTGGGCTTTTGCTATGAAATGGTGTACTTTCAACTTTTTTGCACTTTCACATATGTCTTCTTCTATATTCGAAACACTTTTTGTCATTGTGACCAGTTGGGTATGGTCTGTATGAAGCCACTGCTTAAAGGAAACCTCATCATCCATGTCATAATCATTGTTTTCAAAAATGGTAAGAAGCCAATCCCATAATTCATTTAAACCAGGACATGTTTTGCAGTTATTAATCATGCAGTTTCTGGTTTCAGTGTTGCAGACTATTTTCCCTAGTAACACTCTTAATTCTACTTTGACGGGGAGTGATTCACAAATGCATACATTGTGTGATCCTTTACTCCCCACACCCATACACCATTTTGGTCTCAGTTCAAAAAACTTTGATTTGGAGATTTTGTCGTTTGAATATTTATTTTTGTAAAGCGTATATAATTCTCTGATATTTGTCAACAACAGTATTTTCTGCTTGTGAACCTTCCCTTGTGGTGTTTTTATTGATTTGTAGTCTTTTTTACCAGGGCATTCTCTAGTATATTCATTGTTTTGGAAAAATTCTATCACTCTTTCCTTTATTTCATCACTTATACCCTTGCTACTCTTTTTATTTCTCATTATAGGAAGGATACCTTATTTTCTCTTTAAGGCCCTCACAGCATTAACCATTCTGGCTGACACTTAAAATTCTTTCATAATTCTTTCTCTGGACCAGGTTTTACCAATTGGAAGGAGTGTTAGAATTTGTATCTTTTCTTGTCTGGTACTAGTTTTACAGTTTTCTTTCAGTTCCTCTATCATATGCTGATAACACTTTTCTTCCTCACTCTCTATAGGTTTCTCCGCTTCCTCATCCAAAATGAAGTACTTTTGATAGCTTTGATTTTGTTGGTTTCAATTTGCTTTAGTTTCCTTTTCGCGTAAAACTTTCGATCTCTTGCTCTTACATACTTAATGGGTGAGCATTCTAGTGAACCTAACATTTCGTCAAATGTCTCCTTACTATTTCTTCTGGAACATATTCATCACTAACTGAGTCTTTTTCATCTTCAATCGTCTTGGCTCTAGAGAAGCATGTTGAGCAAAGTTTCTGTCCTGGTATCAGATTCAGTCTAGTTGCTATTAGTGTTGCAAAAAAAACTTTTTTTTTCAATCATGTTTTTTTTTACAAAAAAAAACGTGCTTTTTATGTTTTTTGTTTTTTTTGTTTTTTTTTATAAAATTGGTATATAGATATTATCCCTTCTTTATTTTGAAACAAAAGTACACGTATGTTGTTCTCATTGTAACATTGATTTCAAGGAGTAACGAAAACAAAAAAGGTTTAAACCCATTTTTCATTATTTTTCCTTTTAATAAAGGTTGACACTGCCCCTAAAAAGACTCCAGACACAAGCCCAATTATAAAATCCATTGTAAATTTATATTAATTAACTAAAAAAAATACACTTTCAACATTTTTTTCATCATCATTCATCATTTGAGGAGTCATAGAGAGTCATTCATCATACATTGAGTTTTCAGACTGCTTCAGACTGAATAGAACATTTCATTCCCTTCATGATCATACTCTCTGCTTGATGATGGCCATTCTTGTGCTTGGAGAGTTGTCTGGGACATGTTTTGCTTCTGCTGAGCACCTGCTTCAGATTCATGGTCTTGTGGTTCATTGTGATCACCCAAAGCATGGTTATGAGCGATGAAAACTAGCTTAGATGCTCTATCAGTTGTCAGTCGGTTCCATTTGACTGAGTGGATCCATGAGTGGCGACTGAAAGAGCGTTCCACAACTGCACTAGTTGGGGGCAGGTTGAGAATATTTGCTGCAACCTTGGAGAGCTGGGTCGAACCACAAATTCCATTCCACCAGCTTGTTGGATTCGCCTGTGCAGCTGCCTTCCAGACAAAAGGCTTTGCAAAGATATTCTCTTTTGATCGGTAGTCAGCTAACTCTCCCAATGTCTTGCTATCATCCACAGATGGAACAGCTACAGATATCTCTTGCATGACTTCCATGGCATCCACCTGAAATACAATTTGTAACACATTAAATATAAAATAATATCAAATAATAGATAATGAATGTCTGCAAAATAAGAACATAAATCAATATTCGGTGCTAGTTGTAAAATCAATAACTTACTATTTCTTCTCCAGAGATGTGGCATCCTTTGTAGCAAGGATCAAGAAGATTTGCTGCCAGGTGGATACTTCTAAGAAGAAACTTTCTCCGTTTAGGAATAATTCCCTTAAAACAATCTTCTTCGCTCTTCAGAATTTTGGGTTGCAACACTAGTTGCTATGTCTTTGTCAATAATTTGTAGTGATTCTGCAAATAAAGTAGGGTAATGTAAACTCTAAACACATTGGAAAATAATTTTAAAACCAACATTTGGTTATAGGCTATTCGTATAAAATATTCAAAACATATGCATTCAGTAGCACAGTATGTAGCCCACCCTATTAAAATTAAATAGCTACTTTAGGTTACAATTTACAACACAGGGCTATTCAAAATGATTCATCCAATTTCAAATGAGAATACTTCCGTACCTATCAACTGGGCATACACCACATGAAAGAGGAAATCTCCGAGTTTTACAAGATCACCGTGCGAGGGCTCCAAAGTCACGCCGTGGCCTAGCCTAGCAACAAACAGTCAGTGTGAAAATGGCATCCGCGCAGCAGAAGGCATTTTGTGTGTTACAGTTTTCGAGCTGTAAATCGGTAGGTCGCTGGATCTTACACCGTGCAACTTCTTCCTTTGGGGGTACGTTAAGGATACTGTGTACGTGCCACCATTGCCCACATCTTTGGATGAGCTCCGAACTCGCATTGTTACTGCCGTAGAGTCAGTGACAACAGACATGCTGGAGTGAGTATGGGAGGAATTTGACTATCGTGTTGATGTTGCTCGTGTAACTAGGGGAAGTCACATAGAGCATTTATGAGGTGAGAGACAAAATTTGGACAGTTTTTCTTTTGGTTGATGTATCACAAATCACACTGTATTTGTAACATTAAAAAATATTCTCATTTGAAGTCAGGTGAGTCATTTTGAATAGCCCTGTATAAACTTCTTTATGAAATATAAATATATTAGTACCTATATTTACTTAACTTATTATCTTCTTTCGATGATATCTCCATGGATCTTGGCAGCTACATTGCATTTGTTGGTAATGCATTCCAAACATTTTTTTCATGGTGGTAGCATACAGTAGCACTATTTGGGTTGATTACAGTTGCTTTTGTTCTCCACAATAGCAGTTTCCTTGTTTCATCTGTCAGCTCATGCACTTTGATTCTTGATTAGAATAAGCCATTATTACAGGCAGTAAAATTAAGTTAATTGCTCTAGTTAAATTTTCTGAAATAAAAGATCATGATCTATAAAATAGGCCTGGACATTAATGATTAACCATCATGTTTTACATTTATAAGAATATACAAAGCGAAATGAGCTACCCAGAGCCCTTTGAGTCGCTGGTTGTTTTTAGACATATTAAATTTCTTGTATGTTTTAGACTTATTTACATATTATTCCAATTGTAAATCAACTTAAGTAATAAAATGGAAGTAAAATTACAATTCAATGTCATAAATAGAAATTTAAAATTTACAAATTTTGTAAAAATTTGAGATTTTTCACAAAAAGCACTTTTCTTTGAATCACCAAAACTATATGAAGGAGTTGAGTTTTTTACACGTATCTTTCTTTACTAGAAGTATCAACTCCCTGACTAATTTTGGACACCTTTATATTAAGCCCCAAAGTTGATGTTAATTTTGCAAATTTTGTGAAAATATCAACTTTTGGAAATTTTTAAAAATAGAAATAAATCCTTTTTTGGTTATTTTTTATTTCACTCATAAATTTACAACCCATAGAGACTTAGGAGTATTAAAACAGCTGTGATTGATGTAGAACTAAAACTTTTGAAAATGGTAGAGTCGTAAAAGTGGGAGGAATTGATGCAAGCTTCAAAATGGAGCCATATTTAAGCCCACCAGAAGTTGTATTGGCATGACAAATTTGAAGCTTCTACTCCTATTAGAAGACACTTTTCAAGGCCTCTCAAAATGAAGGCATTGGCCGATCAAGCCCAACATGGGCATTTTTTGTCGAAGGTGGGGGGGCCATTTAAGCGACCATAAAATGAAAAGTTTTTGACTGAGGAAGCTAAAATTTTAGATTTAAGCTATTGAATGGTGTATGAATCAACCCTGAAAATTTGAAGAAAATCGGAGATGGTCGCCCGACCACCCCTGTACCAATTGAGCTGGAATGACCCTATAGTTACTGAATAAAAGAATTTAGCATTATATATATATGTGTTGTTATTACCACTGCTTTAGATTTTAATTCTTACCTGATGGTGTAAAGTGTACATGATATTGTTTAAAAGTCTGTGCCATGCTACAAGAACAAGGACTAGATTTTCAGAGTGCACACATTACAAATAAAATAAAAAACAAGCACCATACTGTGGTACATGATGATCTACAGATCTACAGAAGCTAAGGCTAACAAAGACCCTAAGATCCACTCTAAGGCTAGCCCGAGAGAAAGGAAAGAGTAGGGGGTTAAGAGAAGAGAATAAGGGGTTAAGTAAGGAGCAACACCTATCATTCGTGGGTTAACATTCATTCAGAAAAAGAAGAAAAAGGTCAACATCATCATCCGCCGGCCACTGCCGACAAGTCAGAAAAATAGTCGGAGAAAATAGGAGAGGGGTGAAAGATGAAAAGAAGTAAAATAAGAACGCTTACAAACCATGCAAACACAGTCTTAACTCACTCTCATACCATGCAAACTACAAACATGCAAGTAAAGAGAGTTACAGACATGCAAGAAAGGAGAAAAGAAAAAAAAAAGTAGGTACAGTTAAACAAAAAGTGGGTTAGTTTACGCTATGAGCTATATCTACGTTCGTGTTAGTCTAATTTTTTTTTTTTTTTATTGCTGGCATCACACGCTGGCATGTCACAAATGATAAAAAGTAGAATAATTTCTCACCTTCAATTTATTTAAGATGTTCCTCGCTTTATTCTCGCCAGTATTTAAGAAAGTACCCCCACCCCGTGAATACCCAGAACAGCTGGCTATCCCCTAAATACCACGGTCTAGGTACCCTTTAGAAATAATGTTTAGCTCTTCTTTGCAATAGATGATCTTGTGCTTCTTTTGATTCTTCTTTCTTATTGGTTCTTATTATTCAGTTTTCCCCCTTGTTTAGAAAGGGTCTTTATTATCTTGTTTATTTATTCAATTTAATCTCTATCTTATTTATATATGCGAGCCTGTCTTTGGGCATATATGCACCACCACCTGTAACAACAATAACACAATGAAAGTAATGTATTAACAATTCAAATATTAAAGTGTTACTCCCCTGAGTATGTGTGTCCTTTTCTTTGAACTACTGGACACAACTCCACCTCCTCATCTGTAGAATAAGAGTGATTTAGTCAACAAGCTGGCATTCTTCGTCAACAGACTCATCCTCGAGCACCACCACCAGAGCTCCTGTTGTTAACTTTTTTTTTAATTTTAAACAACGTTAATATTTTTAAAATGTCTGTCAAGACGGTTCTTAAACATATTAACGCTGGTAGAATGAATGACTGACGCGGGAAGATTATTCCATTTATCGATTACTTTAAACGTAAAGAAGTTTTTAGCGATATTAGTAATGAAACGTCTGCCACACAACTTAAATCCGTTATTGCGAGTATTACTATTATCGAAAGTGAACAATGTCAAAATTTACATTATCGATGTTATTAATGATTTTGAAAACTTCAATAAACTCCCCCCTTAATCTCCTAGTTTCGAGTGAATACAGGTCTAACTCATTAATCCTATCTTCATAAGGCTTATTGCGCAATGATGGAATAAGTTTTGTGGCACGACGCTGAACCCTTTCTAACCTATCAATATCCTCACGCAAGTACGGGCACCAAAACTGAACTGCATATTCTAAATGAGGCCTGACTAGGGACTTGTAAAGGGGCAATATAATATCCTTCGATTTAAATTCGAAATTACGCGCTATGAAGCCTAACATCCTATTAGCTTTTGCGCAAGACTCCAGGCACTGGTTCCTAACCTTTAAATCCTTAGATACGCGTATGCCTAAATCTACTTCCTCGTCAACGCTCGCTAACTCCCTATCATCCATCGTATACTCGTAATTATTGTTGCGAGAACCTATATGCAAAACTTTACATTTGTCTACATTAAATTGCATCTGCCACTTATCTGTCCACTCCATAATCCTATTTACATCGTCTTGAATCCTATTTCTATCGTCCTCGTTAACAACCTTACCACCTATTTTAGTATCGTCCGCGAATTTTGACACGTTACTAGTCAATCCTACATCTATGTCGTTAATGTAAATTACGAATAGCAATGGGCCTAACACTGAACCCTGTGGGACACCGCTACCTACATCTAACCACCCTGATTCACTACCATTAACTATGACCCTCTGTCTCCTAGCACGAAGCCATTCCTCTAACCAGTTAGCTACCTGACTGCGTATACCGTGCGCTTTAACCTCCGCAATTAGTCTCCTATGCGGAACTGTATCGAACGCCTTTTTAAAATCTAAATAAATAACATCAGCTGCTCTATGCCTATCTTATTCGCGCACTATTTCGTTATAAAATTCTAACAAATTAGTTAAACAAGCCCTATGGCGTCGAAACCCATGCTGACTACTATTAATCAAATCTCTACTTTCTAAGTGATCGATAATACGATCCCTAACTACGGATTCCAAAAGTTTACCTACAATTGACATTAAGCTAATGGGCCTATAATTGCTAGTTACTGCGCGGTCGCCTTTTTTAAAAATAGGCGTGACGTTAGCTAATTTAAAGTCTTCAGGAATAATCCCCGTTTTGAGTGACTGATTAAAGATCTTCGTTAAGGGGCCTACGATAACTTCTTTCAAATCTTTCAAATGTCTGGGATAAAAAGCGTCAGGGCCTGGAGCCTTGCTAACTTTTAGCTTATCGATATAATGCGCAATCTCAGCCTCGTAAAGTTATTTTATCCAAAATAGTCTCGCTACTAAATGGAACGATATCATCCATGTCGGGGACATTATTTACGTCTTCTACGGTAAAAACTGTCACAAAAAAGTTATTGAAAATACCCGCCATCGCCTGAGCGTCAGAAGCCAAAGCGCCATTAACATCCACTAGAGGGCTTATGTTATTTTTTACTGGCTTACGATTATTAACGTATTCAAAAAACTTTTTTGGATTATGTTTACTATCCGCAGCTATAAGTATCTCTAAATTACGCTTGGCATTCCTAACTGATCTTTTAACCTGATGTCTAAGCTCGATATATCTATTAAAGTTAGCTACCTGGCCATTACGCTTACTAAGTCTATACGCTCTATTACGCTCATTTATAAACTCTCCTATTTCCCTACTCCACCACTTCGGTCTACCACAATTACTAGCGTGCTTGGGCCTCCGAGGAATAAACTCCCTTTCAATATTCCTAAAACTTTCTTTAAATGCTACCCAACGCAAATTTGTGTCATTACCCATAAATAAGTTATCCCAGTCCACTACTCTCATCCTATCCGCGAAACTATCAAAATTAGCCCAACGAAAATCAGGGACTTCTATTACGTTACTATCCTGAGTGTTTTCTATCAATAACTTAAACCTAAGAATTTGATGATCGCTACATCCTAAACTCTCGCCTACTTCTAAACCTTCGACTATATTCTTGCCGTTCGTCATCACCAAATCTAAAATATTATCACCGCGCATTGGTTCGGTAACTATGTCGTAAAAAGTTATCGTCCATAAACTCAACCAATCTCAAACCCTCTTCATTACCCGTAAAGTTCTCGTAATTAACATTAGGGCAGTTAAAGTCTCCAACAATTATACTATTCCGATTGTCAATAAAATTACCAAGAAGTGAGTAAAATCTAGTATCTATATCGAGGGGTTGAACAGGAGGTCTATAAACAACAACAAAAATAAAACTAATACTACGTGCCCTAACTTCAACACAGATCACATTAATTGCTGCTGGAAAATCTAACAACCTCGATAGCCCTAAGGGAATTACGAATGTACAGCAAAACGCCGCCTCCAAATCTATGTAACCTATCATTAGTAAAGAGTTTAAAACCTGGTATCTCAAGTTCCCCAACAAGTCCCGAGTCACGGTATTTAACCAAGTTTCAGTGATAGCAACTATATCATAGTTGCTGGAATAAATTACCACCTTAAATTCATTTAATTTATTTCTAATACTACGCGCGTTGCAATAAAAAACGTTTAAGTTATTTTTTTACCACTGGCCCGCGTTTTAAACTATTTATCATGTCGGGGCCCGCGTTTCCCGGACCCACAACGTTTAAAGAAGGCTTCGACCTATACAGCTTTCGCACGCTTTCGTCTATTAACCTACCTAGCCTAGCATTACCTATTTCATTAAAATGCACCCCCATCTTTTATAAAAAGGCTAGGATCATTGAATTCGGACCACAGCTTTATGAAGGGTACATTTTCCTCAGCACAAATCTCTTCTAATTTGTTATTCAAAAATATTGTTTTGGACATAATTCTAAGACCCAACCCGTGCCTAGGGGTAATACCTAGAACTAAAGACCTATCTGACCTCACCTTCAGGGACCTAATTAACCCCCTATATCTCTCCAAAAGGTCAGGCACTCTCGTATCGGGCCTATACGAGTCGTTGCCTCCTACTATCGTCACCAACATTGAGTGACGGGAAGCAATGTCAACCCTATCCACTTCGTCTCTAACTCTGTCAACCCTGGCCCCTGGGAGACAGACCCTCCTCCTCTTGGTTGGATTCCGTTTAAAAATTCTTTGTCCATGTGGCGCACTAAAGAATCCCCAATTAAAATAGTTTCCCCCTCATTCACGTCCCTTTCCAAATGGGCGAAAGGGTTCGAAACCTCGATAGGGGGGATTCCTATCACCTAATGTACGCGGCCTAGCTCCACCCTTAACCTCTCTAAATCCCTTGCTATCTACTACTCTCGGACTAACCTTAACCTCTTCCTCAACTCTATCTAACCTTCCCGACAAGCTACCTAAACTAGAAACTAAGTTATGCACCTCACCCTTCAAATTACTAACGTCTTCAACGTTAATATTGGTTTGGCTTCCGTCAACCGTAGCCCTAACCCCTGCCATCATCAAGCGTTGCAAGTCTATCCGCTACCTCACGTACACTGCGTTTTATGTCCACTAATTCCTCCATGAACTCGCAAAAGAAACAAACTGATCTATCGGTAATCGCCACTGGACCGCTGTTATAATCCTTAAATTCCGAATACCACCGGTTAACCCTACACCTAACACACGACGCTTTCTGCGACGGCATTGCGGAGTTAAAAATTTAAACCGTCACAGGTATAAGTTAAATTTAAACCGTCACAGGTATAAGTTTCATTGTATAGTTCTGATATTTTCCATGATATTTCTATATTTGTCAATTAATAAATAATTTGTGCTGCTGCCTTGTGCAGGGTTGGCAAAAACTTGGGTTTTTCACTAAAACCCAACCCAACTGGTTTTTTGCTGGGTTTTGGGATTTTTGTTTTTTGATGGGTTGAAATTTTTTTTAGAAAGGTTTGATAATTATGTAGTGCCTAATATATCTATTATTTTATTAATTTATTTATCTAATCTACAATATATTTCAAAAAGACACCTTTATTTCACAAAGTTCAGATATGAGAGAGAATAATGACATTAGAATTTTCTCTATTTTAATTTTAGATCTTTCCTTTATTTCTTAACAGCAGATTTCAGCTTTATTTAGACCTAACTCAAATTTAAATTTTTAAGACGCTAAAGAGCGCTAGAGAGTTATAGAGGTGGAAGATCTAAAGCTAGTGAATGGTACGAGGTGACTTTATTAAGTGAGCACCCTACTAGAGTACTATGCAATTATTGCAAAGAAAGTATCACTTGAAAAATTGAGAGAGTGAAACATCATCTAGAGAAATGTAATAAAAGAAAAGTGGAATGTTTGGGAAATGAGGCAAGAGGTATGCCAAGACTCGAATTTGGAGCATCAGTTGAAACTGATTCACTTCCTCCAACTTTGGCTTCTGGCAAAGATGATCCAAAGATTATAAGTGAAAATATGCCTGAAATGAGTGACACCAGTGCAGGTTCTCCATCATCCACATTCTGTCATTCAACACCAATAAAGCATAAAAGGCAAAGATCAATTGCACCATTTATGGTAAGAATGACTGTGGACCAAAAGGAAGAATTAGATTTACAAGTTGCAAGGTTCTTTTTTCAGCTAACATACCCTTCAACGTTCTAGAAAATAAAGAATTTATAAAATTAATCAAAGGTCTAAGATCAGGATATGAACCACCAAACAGAAAAAGGTTGGCATCTGATCTGTTAATAAAAGCTAATGAAGAAGTAATCCATGAAATGAAGAATGACCTTAATCTTGATGATTGTACCATTACCCTTATAAAAGATGGCTGGAGTTCAGTAGGTAATGATCCTATTATTGCGCACAGTATTCATAATGGAAAAAAGCCATATCTGATTTCAGCAGTAGATGCTGGAAGTACAAAAAAGACAGCAGAATATTGTGCACAGTTAGCTAGAGAAGCAATAACAAAAACTAAAGAAATATATGGCATTGATGTAAGTATAACTATTTTGTAGGTACATTTTATTTTAGTTATAAACTGAATGTAATTCTCCACCTTGGTTTACTCAAATGCTCAGTTCCTTATGAGTTATGACATTTTATTTTCAGGTATTTGCTATATGCACTGATAATGAAAACAAAATGATAAGAATGAGAGAAATTCTTGAGGACAACAACTACAGTCTTATTACTTATGGCTGTTCAGCACATCATCTAAACTTGGTAGAAAAAGATCTCCCCAAAATCAGTTCTCAAATATGTTGTAGAAATTAACAAATATTTCCGAAACCATCACCAACCTTCATGTAAGCTAAAAACAAATCCAATAAATTAGCTACTGTCAGCTTTACTTATGCATTAGCACTGTCACCAGTGTGAATCCTAATTCACAACTCATTAATAAGTTGCATAGGCTATTTATTTATGCTGTAAAATCCAGCAATATTTGTAATAAAAATTTATATTTTAGGGTTGGTTAATGGAGAAAGGAGGTATGATGCTGCAACTACCAAATGAAACCAGATGGAATTCTTGGTTAGAATGCATAAAAACCTATTTGTTAAATTACTCTCTATATATAGAAATAAGAGGAGAGCATATTGAAGACTGATCACAACATCGGAAAATTGATAGATAACTTATTTATACAGAGAGGGGCACTCAATTTACAGTCACAACTCTTACTTGTTGGAAATGCTCTAGATAAGGTGTGTTTATATTATGAAGTTAAAATTACTTAACTTTAAATACCAATATTAATTTAAAGATATTTTATAGACTTATAGTGCACATTTTTTTTATAGAATCCTGTACTAAAGCACTACTAATAAATAATTAAAATACACTTCATTTTGTGTGTTGTAACTTATAACACCAAAAAATAAATTCTAACAATGCATAATTCTAAATGTTTACAGATGTTTTCATTCAGCCATATATAACTTTATAGTTTTTATTTTTTTGTTACAGTTGCAGGCTGATATAATACAAAATTATCTGATGCTGTTGAAATTTGGATCAATTTAATCGAAGATGAAAAATTAGCTCCATACAAAGAAGATATTATTAAGAGATTTAAAAAAGCTATGGAGCCATGTCATCTTTTGGCAAATATAACTGACCCAAAGTATGAAGGTAAATAGGACCTAAATGCTTAACTACTATCAATATATAAAACATAGGTAACTGTATGGGCAGAAGAGTTTTCTCTAATCTGAGTCAAATCATCTGGCATTGCCATATTAGGTAACAATTAGCATAAATTGGATACCATAACATAAATTATATAATCTATATTATTAGCTTTATTTTTGTTTCCACACAGCTCTATTATTTTTCAGGACAAAAACTGAATAGAGTTCAAGAGGAAGAGGCTGAAGAATAGCTGATTGAAATAAATTCAGAATATGTGGCAGGATATTATGCATTCCACTTAAAAGATGCACTAATTTTTCCTCCTTATTTATTCAAGATAGTATAGTGAGCTCTACATCAGCTGGTAATTGGTGGAAAATTGTTGAAATGAAAGAAAAAAAAAGAGACCAGGTTACCATTAGGTTTTGCTAAATTTATGAGATCTATTCATAGTTGTCCGTCCATTTCCGGATCATTGGAAAGATTTTTTTTCACTGGCTTGATATGGAGTAAAATGTGAAATAGGTTAGGGAAAGAAAAGGCAGAAATGTTGGTTCGAATCTACCGCCACTTTAGGTCAAAAGATGCTGAACATACTGATCAATAACACCAGTATACATTTGAAAACTTGTCGATTGATTTTTACAAACTAGTTGGTGATTCTATATAATTTGAGTACGCTGATCTCAAAAATATAGTTAGTTTTTCCCTATCATGTATGGTTTTCTTACTACAGGGTGTCATAAATCCCCCATTTATCCCCAAATGTGAACCATCTTATCGAGACCAACATTGGATTGCACATGCTAAACCATAAATTTTGTTGTTATAGACTACAGTAATGCTTACATAATAATGTAGGGTAAATATATATAACAACCAGTCCCGTTCCCAGCAAAATACTCTCTCCCCTCCCATCAATGGGTGGTTAACATTTGGGGACAGATGAGGTATTACAACACCCCTTGTAGCACGAAATCTTTAGGTGATAGAGTAAAACCTAATTAAAGCAGAATTAAATAGCTCCTAACTCTTGGACAAGCATATTGCTTGTTTATGAAAGAATAAAAAAATAACTGAAAGAAACAAAATATATTTACCTTCTTTACTTGCAAACATTTCAGGACTTATTCCAAAGACTTAAGACTACGAAGGTAGATCTGACTAATGACGACTAAACTGGTGCTTCTTTGATGTTTCCTTATGCTGTGCATTAGGCTGATCTCATTGCAGACACCAGCAGTAATCTGCCATCATATTTGTATGCCATCTTCTTTGATATCATCTTTCTGTGGTTTTGATGTCCTGGTGAAATTGTTCCCCTTGCTCCTCACTGACATCTCCGAGATTTTCGGGAAAATGGTCAAGATGCGAAAATAAGAAGTGAACTTTCAGGCTCATGTTGCAGCCTAAGGCGCAAAACTTTTTAAGCATATTTTCCACCAGTCTTTCATAATTTTGGCTTTTGTAGTTTCCCAAGAAGTTTTCAACATCATCTTTGAAACCAAGCCATGCTTCTTTTTCTTTATTGGTTATTGTGTTCAGGAAATGATCGTCTGTCAATAACTTTCTAATCTGAGCACCTATAAAAACACCTTCCTTTATTTTCTTGTAGCTAATCTTTGGATATTTTGAACAAATGTACTTGAAACACTCACCTTCTCTATTCAATACTTTGACATACTGCTTCATCAAGCCTAACTTAATGTGCAAGGGTGGAGGCCAAGTTTTCCTCTTCCAGTGCTGGTCACGTGCTCGACTATCCCATTCGCAGATGAAACATGGCATCTTAGTGTATCTTGATCGCTGCCCAAGTAACATGCAAAGGACTTTGAGATCCCCACACAATATCCATCTGTGATTTTGATACTGAATTTTTTCCAGAAGCAGTTTCATGTTATCATAGGTCTCATTTAAATGAGTAGAATGGGCCACTGGGATTGATGCATATTTGTTACCGTTGTGCAGTAACACTGGTTTTAGAGGAATCTATAAACAACCTCCAGTCACTGGTTTGGTATTTGATGCCTAGCTTGCACACTAATCCTGTGATGTCCTTGCAAAATACCAAGGGACCATCTTCAAAAAAAAAGGCACGAAGTCTTTCTCACGATTTCTGTACCAAGCGAAGTATGTGTCGGATGCCAATAAATTATTGTTTGCAATCTAGACCCCAAAAGTTCTGCAGAGTCCTTAGGCAGATTCAAATCCCTGACTAAGTCATTTAGTTTGGCTTGGGTTAATG
Source organism: Bathynomus jamesi (assembly GCA_023014485.1). NCBI lineage: Eukaryota > Metazoa > Arthropoda > Malacostraca > Isopoda > Cirolanidae > Bathynomus > Bathynomus jamesi. The sequence continues at coordinate 1,566,081 of JAJOZX010000034.1, read as the reverse complement.
GTTTAGGAGGATCTCGGTCAGCTGTTGGCTGTTCATAAACATCATCATTGTCTGGATTTGGAGCTGAATCAGAATCTGAATTGTATTAATCCAGACTCTCGGGTGGGTGGGGAATAGGAACTTCTGGACCATGGGGTACTGGCCTTATTGCAGATGGAAGAATTGGGTATTGAAGGCTCTCTTCATTCTTTGCATTATAACCTTTAACATTGCAAGAACAGAAGTAGCAGTCGTCAGTATGGTTTCTAGGCTCGCGCCATACCATAGGGATCCCAAATGGCAAACTTTTTTCTCTACCTTTGCGCCAATTCCTTAGTGCCGCAACACACGTAAGACAAACCTTGTGTGGAGCCCAACTTTTGTCTTGATCTCCTAATTTAATTCCAAAATAAGCATGATAAGCTCTCTTAATGAAGGTCGTTACATTTGTCCTTTGTTTTACAACAACATACTGACCACAAATATAACAAAATATGTCTGGACTATGGATACATCCTCTAGAAGCCATTATTAAAATTTTAAAGACGTAATGTTAGAATTATTTATCTGAAAAATATGAAAAAACGAAATTAATTAAAAATAAAAAAGGTAAAAAATTACAAAACGCCCCAAAATTGTTTTGCTAATAACTTTAAAACTGTGGGTGGTATAAAAAAACGAAGCATTTTTTAATTCAGCGCAGCGAACTGCTTCAGAATCACAACTCAAAATAAATAAATTGATTTTCATGCAGACCCGTGTAATCAGTATTAGGTACCACTTAAATTATTTAAATTATAAAGCTGAAAAGAAACATGATTTATTTTTAGATATAGGTAGCCAATTAGAAGATAGATAAATTAGATACAGTATTAGATATAAGGTTCATAATGAAACATGTCAAATAAATAGTTTCTGGAAATTTTAATTTATATTGGCCTTATCACATTAATTATAGTTTATAGTTGTTAATATAAGATTGCATAACCATATTATAAAAAATGCCAAGTTAAAAATAAGTTTACGAGAAGTAAATTGATGTGGGTTTTTGGTATTGGGCTTTTGGGTACCAACCCTGTTCTTGTGGGACTTAATGTTATGAAGAAAATAGTAAAGGTGCATCCTGCTGTGTTTTCCAGTATTTGAAAATAATGCATCTGGCGGGATTTTACATGCATCCCAGAATCATTCCTGAATTATTTTAGTGTCCTTTTCGGAAAAGTATGCATACAAATATGCCAGATTTGGCATTCCTGAGAACCCTGTGTCCTCATCCTATCTCTGAATTCATATAGGTTGGACCTCATGCAGGTCAGGAGATCACTGTATAGAGAAAGTAAGAGGGTATAGAAAAGGGGTTGCTGTCAGCTGGCCCAGTAGGGCATATCATACTCTGCGTTTGCGTTCAGGGTTGAAATTTTGGAAAAACAAAGTGGCTAATATGCATTCCTATGTAAAAATTAATTCTAAGATGGGTTTATTATTTGCAACTTTTCCGAAAAATCTCATTTTCATGGTCAAAATCGCGATTTTCTGATTTGAAGGCTGCCTAATGCAGCCTCAGGGCACCCAAACCAAAGTGCGCAGCTGTTCTGCATATGATTTAGTCTAAAAGCTGCTTTTCGGACCTCATCCTTGCATTCTTGTGTGTTTCAACACCTCTGGGTGCTGAAAAAATATTTAGATTTCACATAAAACTTAAGAATTTTAAGTTTTTCTTCAAAGAATAGGCGTGGCTCACCAGCTCCACTCTGATCAATTAGCGAGAGACTTGCCATCTCCACGTGTAGGTTTACACGCCTGTTCTTCCTGGATCCCTGAAAAGTGTGGCCTCATAAGATCTTATATTATGAGCTTATGAGGACTTTCAGCTCTTATGAGCATTAATGATGGCTTCAGTCTCTTCATCAGCTACTCGAACCTGAAAAGCTCTTAAGTATGTCCTGCTTCAATCTGAACACTGGGAGCATTTCTTGATGGTCTATCCTGGCTCTCACCCACCCATCTCTCCTCTCGTGACTGTACACAGCTTGGGAAGCAGTTGAGACTTCCTGTACAGCTCTCTCGCAGGACTGAGTATGAACAGAGAAAGCGTCCACTTTGAGTGGAGTTTTCCTGAGATCCTCGAGCTCAGTCAGTCATCTGCAGCAGGAAAACGAAAAGGTGGCCGCTGTCTCTTTTCTTTGGCATTATAAATGCAGCTGTTATAAATTCCTGGCTTATCCACAAGGACAACGTTGGCAGGGTAGGAGGCATCCAGCTGAAAAGGAGAACATACATGCGGGAGTTAGCCTTACAGCTGATCAAGCCCTCAGCTGAGAACCGCCTGAATGCCCCTACTCAGCACAGGCAAGTCAGGCAAGTCATCAGCAAAGTGTGCTTGCTCAACCCCTCTGTCATGGGTGATGTTGCAGGGCCATCAGCAGCAGAAATGAGGGAGCCCATGGTCTGCTGCTCCAAGTGTCAGTCGAAGGCTGACAAGAAGACCCGCTTCAGGTGTCACGGATGTCGCCTACCTGTCTGCCTGAGCCACTACTACCCCTACTGCTGCAACTGCGTGTGAGGCTGAGGTAAGTGTCAAGGAATATACCTGAAACCATTATTTTGTTGTGATGTAGTCATTTCTGTGTACTAAAAAAGGCTGTGTACTAAAAAAGCCTTTTTTCCTGCCTCTCTTCCCTACAGTTTGCGCATTGACTGTGTGGTGGTGACCCCTGGCAACTGCATGTGGGGCTGGGGTAAGTTATAATGTTCCAGGAATATACCTAAAACTATTATTTTTATTGTAATAGTCTTCATATATCACTTAGTACTCATTTACAGGGGGTATCATAGGCTAAAATCGCATTATAGTGAATAATAAGCCATTTTTCGTGTACTAAAAAAGGGTGTTGTTTCCACCTCTCTTCCCTACAGTTTGCGCATGGACTGGGTACTGGAGACCCCCCTGTGAGCAGAGGCAGCATACCTGGGAAGGGTTTGGGGAAGTTTGGTTGAAATTGATGGAGCAGTTTTTTTTTAGTGATTTTTTTCCAAAAACTTCTCAAATGTTTATTTTTTTTGCTTTTTCAATATTTTTTTTTCTAAATTCAGTACGAACCTTATTTGTATGAGTTAAGAGTTAATATTAGGTTTAGTAATAGTAAGGTGCATTAACTTTAGTGTGTAATTGTTAATTTGAATAAATATGCATATTTACTATTTTTTTTCTATTTTCCAATGTCGGGTATAATATACCCATGTTCAGTGTTTGTGTGACTCAAACATATGTTCAGTGTTCTAGGGTTAAGGTCACTTTCAACTGAAGAAGATATAAGTGTGCTGTTGAAACTATTTTGTTTTCATTTAACATAAAGTGTGGCTTTTGTTCTATCAGGTCATCCCATAAGTGTCATTTTTTAGACTGGAATTTGAAGGACAAAAAAAAACCTCAACCAAAACTTTTTAATCTAGCATATATTTTCTATCGGAATCAGTGACACACTGCCAATGTCCTACAAGCTTTTCAATGCCATGCTTATAAAATTCAGGTGGTTTTGAGGCAAAAAACGTACAAAGACTGGTGTGCAGGTCATCTAAAGAAGTATACTGTTTCTCGTCACGATAGTTTTGCAGACTCCTGAAGAGATGATAATCTGAAGGTGCAAGGTCTGGAGAATATGGAAGTTTTTCCCATCCAAGCTCCTCAATTTTTGCAGAAGTGATCCGAGCGGTATGAGGACGTGCGTTGTTGTGGTGGAACACGATTCCTTTCCGATTAACCAAAGAACGTCTCGCTTCTTCTAGTGCAGTGTTCAATCGATCCAGTTGTTGACAGACTTGAGCGGTGATTGTTTGGTAAGGTTTGAAAGTGTATTACACCACCTTTGTCCCACCAAACACTAAGCAACACCTTCCGAGGGTGAAGATTTGGTTTTGGCTGTGGTGTCGCTGGTTCTCTGGCACAAACCCACTGTCAGCGGCACTTAACATTCTGATACAGTATCCACTTTTCATCACCAGTCACTAAATGGTGCAAAAATGGATCTTGGAGTTCACAGGAATGAAGAGCTGTGCTAATGTTTACCCGCACCCTCAGATTGTTGACCGACAATTCATGTAGCACCCATTTTCCTAACTTAGGCACTTCCCAAGTTGTTGCAAATGTCAATGGATGGTGGACGGAGATGAATTGAGTTTATGGGCCAATTCTTCAACAGTTGTTGAACAGTCTTCTTCAAGTGCAGCTAACAGCAGGTCATCATCAAACTCAGCAGGGCATCCAGAGTGTGCTGCATCTGTCAAACAGCAGTCACCATTTCTAAACTTTTGAAACCATCTTTGACATTTCTTCACATGCAGAATATCGTTGCCATAAACATCCTGAATGTTTCGCGTTGCTTCAGTAGCACTATTCCCTTTTTTGAACTCATAAAGCATTATATGCCTGATATGCTCTTCTGATACCATCATGTTTATGAGGGGTTCACATAAAGCAAAACACACGTCTTCACTGGTCAAGGTCTGTAAAGTATGTAGCGAAACATGATAGATCTCCTCTTAGATATAACCTTCGGAAAATTTATGCTTAAACCGAGTAGGGCTAGTTTAAACTTAATCTACCATAAAAAATGACATTACTTATGGGATGACCTGATATTTTGAATCAACACAGTAGTGTGTTTTTCTGAGTTTTTATTGCAATTTGTTTACAGGCCTAGACAGTAGACATTATTCTTATTTTTGAACATCTTTTTTTCAGAGATCAGTTTTAGTTAATTAATATCTATTTAATAATGCCTAAAGTTAGACCTGCACATACTGGTGGCAGACTTAAAGCTGCCAAATGGGATGAAGTAAAAATGTTGAGTGACCAACCAAATAGAGTTTGGTGCAATTATTGCAGATGTGTATTTTCGAAAAAAATAGAATGAGTGAAACATCACTTAAATCGCGCAATGAAAAATGGGTACAGGCTTGTGATGATGAAGCAGATGAGTTTACAAATACAGCTACATCAGCAACTCCTCCTCCTACACATAGACATGGCAGTTTTGAGAGTAGACCCTTCAAGCAAATCATATGAAAGCCTGGTTCATGATGACACTACAATTCACAGTAGTGAGACTTTATTCACTTCAACCTCTTCTGAATCTTCCATACCATTTTTTCATTCTACTCCAGCCAAGAAAATGCAAGGTCAGATAATGCCATATGTGGTTAGACCAACTGTAGATCAAAAAGAACAACTAGATTTGCAAATGGCCAGATTTTTCTTTTTGGCAAATATTCAATTTGTAGTTGTAGAGAATAAACAATTTATTAAATGGGTCTAAAATTTAAGACCAGGCTATTCATTCATAATTCATAAGCATTCGTAAGAATTCGTAAGCATGTAAGATCAAGTAATACTTGTGAATAATATATACACACACCTTTATTTAGCATTCATTAGTTTTACTGTACTCTATTTGTGTCTAGTCTGGACACCATTTAAAAGGCCAATAAAACTTTTCAATTTTTCATAATTTTTATTTACACATTGCATAATTTAAGAATTGTTTTATAAATCAGCTTCCTTGAAATAACATGCCAAAGCATTCTAATTAGCTACAATTGAGCAATGTAGCAATCAGAAAAATTTCAATTATTTTAAAATAAACATCTCAGACCAAAAACACAAAAACCCACTGAAAATTCCACTGGGTTTTGGTTTGGGTTTTTGGGTGCCAACTCTGCACCACCTGCACTCCATCCTGTATAGACCTGTCCCTCGTTTTGACTGATGCCCTCCTAGATTTCACATGGCAAGTCCTCCAAGAGGACTATGGAAGTGACCATTTCCCCATTCAACTCTCCCTCAATCGGGCTGACCAGACTGTTCGGGTACGGGAAAGGTGGATTACTACCAACGCAAATTTGGGCCTGCTTCCACGACAATCCATATACAACTCTGACAACTGCCCACTTCCCATCTGCCAATGAGTGTATCACATATTTTGAGTCTGTTGTTGTAGTGGCTGCAAGGACTAGCATCCCACGATCCTCCACCTATCCCCCTGCCTGACGGGTGCCTTGGTGAACCCTGGAGTGTGCGGAGGCCATGCATGCCAAGAAGAAGGCTACTCAGTGCTTCTACCGGACGCGACTCCCCATCCATCACACAGATGCAGTGGGCTAGGGCCATTGCCTGCTGTGCAATGAAGACAGCGTGCCGAGCCTCTTGGCGTGCCTTTGTGTCCAGTGTCACTGCCACCACACCTTCGGCTACCATCTGGAAGAAGGTACGGGGTGTCAAGAGGCGACATGTCCTCTCCTGACCCCCAGTCCTCCGTACTAATGACGACTCCTATACAAGCCCAAGTCAGTGGCAAATCACCTAGCTTCTACCTTCGTCTCCATTTCTTCCTCTAAAACAGCAATTCCTTCCTGGCTACCCAGTCTGGCTTCAGACAAATCCGCTCCACCACTGATCCCCTCCTGCTCCTCAGCTGAGACATACAGAATGCCTTTGACAATGGACAGTTTGTACTATCAATTTTTTTTGATATTCAGAAGGCCTATGACACCACCCATCGAGCAATGATTCTTAGTCAGTTCCAACATCTAGGCCTCATCGGAGCCATGCCAACCTTCATAAGAGGCTTCATCTCTGACACCTTCGTGCAGGAGGATGGGGTTCCACAGGGAAGCATCCTCAGTGTTCTATGCTTCTCCATCATCATGAACAGTCTCAAAATGCCTTCCACCCACCATCCACTCTTCCATCTACGTGGATGACCTTGCGATCTACTTTGCAGGATGAGAACCATCCGTCATTCAATGGCAAATGCAGCTCGCCATCTACTGGGTGGAAAGGTGGGCAACATTGGTGGGTTTCTGCCTCTCCACCCCCAAGTCCAAGTCCAAGTGTATGCTCTTCAGTGGAAGAAGACCTGCAACCTTTCCTCTTCCCTCTGTCACATTATACGGCAATCCTCTTGAGGTGGTACCCTCCATGCATTTTCTGGGCATGACCCTAGATCGATGGCTCAACTGGGCTCCCCATCTCAAGCACCTGAAGCAATCCCTTCAATGTCCCCTCACTCTCCTAGATCACCTCTCCCCCACCACATTGGGTGCAGATTGATGCTCTCTTCTTTGCTTTTACACTTCCATGGTACAGTCAAAGCTGGAATATGGCAGTGCAGTTTACAGTTCAGCCTCCAACGCCTGCCTCTGTATCTTGGACCCGGTCCTTAATAGAGGCCTCTGCCTCACCACTGGTGCTTTCCACTCCTCTCCAGCCTCCAAGTGGACTGCAATTATCTCCCTCTCACCCTCTGATGGGGTCTTCTACTCATGAGGACATACCTCCGTGCACAGAGGTTACCTTATTTGCTTCTGGGCATGGTGGTTTCTGAACTACCGCCTGCTCCACAAGGCCTCTGTTTTCTCAGTGGAACTTTTTGCAATTATGGAGGCCCTCGACATTGTGCGCACCCACTCTGCCAGCTCTTTCATAATTTATTTAGATTCCTAAAGTGCACTTCGCTCCCTAGAAAGATTTAACCCTGCTCATCTGTACCATCCAGCAAACCTTCCACTTTTTAATGGCCCTCTGACACAAGACAGAACTTTGCCTTCTGCTGCGTCCCGGCTCATGTTGGCATCTAGGGTAATGAGGAGGTGGACTGCTCGGCAAAGATGGCCTGCTCACGGCTGGCCTCCTCCCAATCCCTCCCTTTCTCCAACTTCTTCCTGACTCTCCACTCCCACTTCCACTCCATATGGCAACGGGAATGGGACCAGGCCACACAAAATAAACTCCAGGATCAAACCACAAATAGGGTACTGGGCCTCCTCATTCCATGGGTCCTGCCATAAAGAAGTAATTCTAGCCTGTCTCCACCTAGGCCACACCCGCATCACCCACGGACACCTTATGGCAAAATCACCAGCCCTGCTCTACCTTACCTGCCATGCCCCCTATCACTGTCATACACTTCTTGGTAGAATGCCCAAACCTGTCCACTCTTCATCGCAGGTGTTTCCCTCTCTTGTCCAAAAATCCCATACCCAACTGTCTATGCTCCATACTCGCTGAAGGCCCCCACTTTTCAACAGAATCAATTTTATTCTTCCTCACTGACTCCCATCTGCTCCATCGTGTCTAAGACCATACCCCTCCTACCCACTATCCAGTGACTGACCCTTACTCACCCCCCCTAGTCTACCATCCCCAACTCAATAACACCACCCACCCACTGCCTCACTGAGATATGTACCGCTTTCTGTAGGTACGAATCAGCGGTAAATTAGGAAAAAAAGTATTGAAATTCTAACACACTTGGTTTGTTCATAACAAACTGTTACAGGTCTATTTATTGAAACATTTCAAACACAATTTATCTTTTATATATGGGATGTTTATGAAGTTGTATCTATTTCGGTGAAAATGTAGCAAAAAGGATAAAATTCAATAACAATATAATAGAAGGCATACATTTATTTAATGAATAATTAAGCATATGATTCTACATGAGCACCATCAGTATCTCTACAGAGTTCAAATCTGTCAGTAGCATTGCAGAACACATTTTGGAGCATGATGGGGGTTATTTTTGTAAATGCTGTTACGATATGAGCACATAAATCTTGCAGATCTGTAACCCTCGTTTGATAGACATTTGATTTGATAAAGCCCCATGCAAAGAAATCCAAGGGTGTTAGGTCAGGAAATTGTTCATTTTGGTACTCCCAAACAATGTTTGTGCAATGACAAGGTGCCCCATCTTGTTGAAAGATGGTGTTTAAAATGCCATCTGAATGAAGCTGGGACATTTACACGCTCATATCGTAACAGTAGTTAGAAAAATAACCCCTGTCATGCTCCAAAATGTGTCCCACAATGCTGCTGACAGATTCAAACTCTGTAGAGATACTGATGGTGCTCATGTAGAATCATATGTTTAAGTATTCATTAAATGTATGCCTTCTATTATATCGTTATTGAATTTTACCCTTTTTGCTACATTTTCACTGAAATAGATAGGGACTTTATAAACACCCTGTATACCTTGAAATATTTTTAGCAATTCTAAACAATTTGATTTTTCAATTAATGCAACCTCCATAGTGAATATTTGGCTGTTGCATCAACACTGAACAGTTAACCCTATGTGTAAATAATTTTACAAGTAAAAGTAGATTGGAGATTTAAGTTGACCAGAAATTCAGTTGTAGTTAAATGAATGAAAATGAAAATGGAAAGGTTTATTGGCAGACTATAGTCCATATGACAAATATTATTAATACAATGACAGTTCATATACTAAGGATAGAAATATAATTATTATGCAATTGATTAGAAATAATACTGTAATGTTGAAGTTAAGTGGAGCTACAGACAGATGTTTTCGTACCAAGAAGTCCATAGCTTAGGGGATAAATGGCAGGACTCATGGATAGCGTGGATAATCGGGTTAGTTGATTTTTAAACATAGGTACAGAGAATTAACTGAAACTTTAAAAAATAGGCAGAGCAAATGTTATGTAGTGGGCATTTTACCAAGAGCTGGAGCAAGCATAGGATTTACAGTATGCACCGATGCAAAATTTTGCCAATGCCGATTATCTAATAAATGAAATTTAGGGAAAAGATTTGTTCTATATTAATAATAGCATAAGTATATTTTCTTTCACTTTTTGCCTTACTGAGTAACTTGTGGATTAAAATTTTATTTTTCATTTTTCTGACAGTTTTTTTTTAAACACAACTATAGTTTTAAACAGGCCCTATAATGTATTTTCCTAGTGTCCACCTAGCATAGTAAAAACTAAAAAGGCTGGTAGTCACTGTAGTGGACAGTGGACACCCACATGGTGAACTTTATTTTCTGATTTTCATATATTGCTCCTTGAATGCCTAGAAAGAAGGAATAAAAATTATCAAAGTCCAAGAGTAAATGAGTGTGTATTAATTCAGAAAGCACATATATATACACACCAATTTTTTAGTATTTTTTAAATACAAATTTTACTACAATATTCATTATGATACTTAAAAAAATATTCCAGAATATTTTCATTACAAAATATTAAACTCAATGAGCTCGGTAGCTAGCTTTACATAGGCTCTATTATATATCAGTAGCAGATACAGGGGGGTGCCTAGAGTGGCTAGCCACTTCCCTTATAAGTACAGATTGTAAAAAATGCATACATATAATATGATTTTTGTCATATCTATTGGTGGTGTTTTGTGTATGCATATTTGTTATATTGTTAATTTTGTTATTGTTATTTTCTTGTCAAGAAATTTAAGTTTACTATAAATAATATGAGTAATGGGTATCTAAGTGGAAAAATCCTATGTTAGATTTAAGATCATGTTTTCTCACTATACTTGCTAATCAGTTTTACTAAGTGGGGTGGTCCCATTTTCTGTTTACTGTTTTCTTAGTTTTTCAGGGTGACTATAATTAAAATGCTCATTTCATGATTTAAATTTTAATTTAAAATGCAATAAGTCAGTAACCTAAGACATTATAACTTAAAATAATCATTGAAAATCTATTTATAAAATTTGGAGTATTTAATATTAATCAGCAAATAATCAGCAAAATTTTGCCAATGGCAATAAGCAAAATATCTGCTGATTATGCGAGTTGTAGGAGGAGTTTATTGACTCAAATCTTTCAACCAATCACAAATGAGTATAATTTGTAGGTGGGGCTAACATTATAAACATTGCGTCATTTATGCCCTTGAGCAGTGTTTATGGCGTGGTTGACCTGTGTTTGTCATAATTGTTTTTTATACTTATAAACATTCATAATGAGTGAAATAGATGTTAGTGACTCTGATTCTGATTACATTCCTACTGAGGAAGAGGATAGTGATTGGCTTATTGATTTTAGTGACACCAGTGTTGAGAGTGAACAGGAAAATGAGCCTATTCAATTAGAGAAAAACTGGACATTTGTTTCAAGACAAAAGGCCATTGGAGAAGCCTCCATTACAGCGCTCTTATTCCTGTATAAATCCAAATATTGTTTGATCATGAAAAAGTAATTGTTTCAAGTTATTTATTGGTGATGTAGTTGCATAATCATCAGAGTCATACCATATTTTCCTAAGCCATTTTTTGTGGTTTTGAGAAAAATTAAAAAAGGGTTCTAAATTAAATTACTTGCGACTTCATTCTACAAGGACAAAATTTGTACCAAAAGATGCACAATTTTTTTTTTTTACATGGCATTAGCAACAAACTCAAAAAGTGACAGGAAATTTCGTTTTGACGCTGACAAATTATATTGGCTAGTGTGTAAATGATAAGGTAAGACAATTTTTTTAGCAAAATCCTCAACTGAATATATATGTAATATTTATCCACTAAAATGACCAAAATTATAAAATTATATCTGAAAAAATATGAAAGTATCCCCTTTCTCTCCATCTTGGATCTGCGAGTGATAGAAAATGCATATCTAGGTATCAGTGGGTTAAATGATGAAGTAAAGATGCTGTGTAGACAAGCGGTTGAGTTCATAGATTTGTGGGATAATTTTAATGAAAATAGGGAGCTTTAGTAACATTAAGGATGGATTAAATCTTAGCGGAAAGAGAACTGCTTTATATGGGAAACTTTAGAGGACAATCTGAGTTCTTTGGAATTTTGAAAGATAACATCTATAAGTTCTGCAGATAGGCTATAGTATATAAAGATCAAAACAACATAGTCAAATCTTCAAAATCTGGACATTATATAAAAATTTCACACAGCTGTTTTAAATAAGTCAATGTAATGGGCTATAGGGTAGCTTTAAAATGTGGGACAATACAGGGCATGTGGTATGTGTATGGAGCAGGTAAAATCAGGGGTGGATATTCTTCCAAATAAGTTAGAGAAATCCTAAGGAAAATTTTTCAGTCATGAAGGAAGAGAGAAAAGGGAAAAAAAGGAAGGAAGGAAGGATGAGGTGAGGGAAGGGAAAAAGAAAGAATATGAAAGGAAAGAGGAAGGGAAATCCATAGGCAAAACCAACATGTGTAGAGTTTTGGAAAAAATAACCAATTCATAATTTGATGGTGATCAAAAATTTATTACTGTTATTTTAACTTGATCACACTCCCAAAATGATGGTTGCTGAGTTTGTTGTTGTTCCATATGGGGGGGACAATAAAAATGTTTCAGAAACACTGCTATAAATATTTGCTTACTCTTAATCATAAAATATCCTAACCTAGTTACTGTTTTAAGTATGATAGTGTCGAGATTTTATTTTTAATGTATCATGTCATCCCATAAGTAATGTCGTTTTTTAGATTGGAATTTGAAGGACAAAAAAAAAACTCGACTGAAACTTTTTAATCTAGTATATATTTTCCATTGGAATCAGTGACACTCTGCCAACATCCTACAAGCTTTTCAATGCCATGTTTATAAAATTCAGGTGGTTTTGAGGCAAAAAACGTACAAAGACTGGTGTGCAGGTCATCTAAAGAAGTATACTGTTTCTCGTCAAGATAGTTTTGCAGACTCCTGAAGAGATGATAATCTGAAGGCGCAAAGCAAGGTCTAGAGAATATGGAAGTTTTTCCCACCCAAGCTCCTCAGTTTTTGCAGAAGTGATCCAAGCAGTATGAGGATGTGTGTTGTCATGTGGAACACGATTCCTTTCTGATTAACCAAAGAAGGTCTCTCTTCTTTTAGTGCAGTGTTCAATCAATCCAGTTGTTGACAGTAGACTTGAGTGGTGATTATTTGGTTGTGAGGTGAGGTTTCAAAGTGTATTACACCACCTTTATCCCATCAAACACTAAGCAACACCTTCCAAGGGTGAAGATTTGGTTTTGGTTGTGGTGTCACTGGTTCTCTGGCACAAACTCTCTGTTGATGGCACTTAACATTGTGATACAGTATCCACTCTTCATCACCAGTCACTAAATGGTGCAAAAACAGATCTTGGAGTTCAGGGGAATGAAGAGCTGTGCTAATGTTTACCCGCATCCTCAGATTGTTGACTGACAGTTCATGTAGCACCCATTTTCCTAACTTAGGCACTTTCCCGAGTTGTTGCAAATGATGGTGGATGGGGATGAATTGAGTTTCTGGGTCAATTCTTTGACAGTTTTTGAACAGTCTTCTTCAAGTGCGGCTAACAGTAGGTCATCATCAAATTCAGCAGAATGTCCAGAGTGTGCTGCATCTGTTAAACAGCAGTCATCATTCTTAAACTTTTGAAACTATCTTTGACATTTCCTCACATGCAGAATATTGTCGCCATAAATGTCATGAATGTTTCGTGTTGATTCAGTAGCACTATTCCCTTTTTTGAACTCGTAAAGCATTATATGCCTGATATGCTCTTTTGATACCGCCATGTTTATGAGGGGTTCACATAAAGCAAAACACAAACCTTCACTGGTCAAGGTCTGTAAAGTATGTAGCGAAACATGATAGATCTCCTCCTAGATATAACCTTCAGAAAATTTATGCTTAAATTGAGTAGGACTAGTTTAAACTTAATCTATCGTAAAAAACAACATTACTTGTGGGATAACTTCTATTGTAAAAAACATTACTTGTGGGATGACCTGATATTATACTTCAGGTTTCACTATTTATTCACTTCCACCAGTACCTTTGCAATGGTTGCCAGGAACTTAAATGATAAAGCATAATGCTATTTGGCATGGTTATTGTAGAAAATAGTTATAAAAGATTCACTTTTTGCTGATGTAGTATGAATAATCTAATTTTGAATACTTACAGAAATTATTGATAAATTGCACTATGGTTTTTAATTATTACTACATATAGGTCTAAGTTTTAGAATTTGATATAATTTTAGAATCACCTTTATCCCCAAGTTCTAAATTATACATTTTGTCAACTTTTCAAATCTGGGCAGGATAACCTATGTGGTATTTAGTTCTTAAAAAGTTGCATAACTAATTCATAAGCTTTTCATAATTTTAAAGAACCATTTACTACTATTTAAGGTATGCTGTATACTAGAATGAATACAGCAATTTACTAAAGACTGGATTTTATCAAATCTTGAAAGGTGTGTTTATACATTGGAACTAATGTTGTGCCACATCACTTAATTAGCTGGTTGTGTTTAGTTGCATAAATGAGTACGACTATGCACCTCTGTACCTATTATTTTAAAGTATATTGTGTATTTGTACCTAAAGTGTTTTTGTGCATTGAGAAACTCAAAAATAAAATATGGTATTTTTTTTAGGTGTAGGCTTATTCCTAATTTAAAAATTTTCATGTTACTAAAACTTGATACTCGGTTATAGTATTTAGAAACTTTTAAAACTCCTAAAAATATTTTTTAGATTCTACAAAGTATAAAGTTAATAAATTTTTATTTTTAAGTAAGGGATTAGCTTGATTCATTTTTAGGTTATTTTCACTGCCCTCAAATTAATACATAAGAAATGTTTCATTGTGTATAATAACTATTTAATATATTCATTCAAAAAAATTTAAGTGTTTAAGAAAATCAAATTAGGTGTAATAGCTTAGTAGCTATTTAACATAGGAATACAGTCGAAAATCATGATCTTGTTCTGATAGATCATAGAAATAAGAGGTTTAAGGGGTAGGGGTGGATGTGTATATGTCACTCTGAAAAACCTGGTTTCTTCTATACAATTTGTGGACATACCGCACAGTTCATAGTTGAGTTTTCTCTATTTTTAACTATTGCCATTTTTTATTTCCCCACCCTACCCCACCAAACTTTGCATAACTTTAAAGAAACTTTTCAATTTCCCACCAGAGTTAATGTGAAATGCCTTAGCTACCTTGTATATTGCCAGAACAGTGTAAGAAGTTTTAAAGGTTTTCAGATGTGGAATGTCAAATTTGTAAAAATTTATTCTGTTTTTGTTTTTTATGATTGCCAGGCTTTTTTCAAATGTACAGTACCAAAGTTTCAGAATTTTTAAATGGTAATTATACCATTACCATGACCAGGATAAGATTGGAGATACTGTAATGAAACCCTAGACCTACAAATAAAGTTTTTTAATTGAAGGTTAAGAATACAAGATACTCTATTGTGTAATTAACAATACAAGATACTATATTGTGGTGGTATAAATTTATTCAACTAAAGTTGTTTTTGTTTTAAGCTGAAGTGTTGTTTGTGAGCATATAGTAAAATATTCTTAAGGTGAGTTATTCTGGGTAATTTTTTTCTATCAACCTTCAATTAGGTAGGTAGTGTTAGCTTAGTATGCTGCAGGCCTTCACACACACACTTTTGTCGGCATTCTTGATTTCTAAAATGAAGAAATGCTTCTCACAAACTTAATTTATTGCAAATTGATAAAGCATAGAATTATTTAGTAGTAATAACTGATTTTTTTTACCTTGTCACACATTATTGGTAAATAGATATTGGATCATAATTTAAAGTAAGGCTTAGACACTTCCATGAATGAATGAGTTGTAAATAATATATATATATATATATATATATATATATATATAAACTGTGTGTGTGTGTGTATTAGGGTGTGACAGTTGCCCCAACTTTCTCCTACAATGCTGTTCAAAAATTTGGTGTTGCATATTGACATAAAAAATACCCACGTGCAATTTTTTGAAGATTCATGCATATTCGAGTGAGCACCAGCAATTTGAAAAATATCGTTTTGCTTATATGGCTACGCGCCTATATATGAGATTAACAACCATCATAAGGGATATTAACACAAATCATTTGCCTGTCTTAATTAAAAGCTGTTATCACTAACACAAAAAAGTTAATCATTCTTATTCTCTCATGGTACATTAAGGGTTTTATCATATATTCACAAGGTATTATTTCTCTAGAGCAAGAACCATGATTTCTGTTCGGAAACAGATGATCGTTTGCGCTGATTAGGAATGCGGAGTCTGTCATTTTCAACTACTTGAAGGACTTCTTGAAAGCGCTCCTCATCCCTGGCAACATTAAGAAAGTCATGGCAAAGTTTTACACCATGCTCTGCAGCCTCATTGACGACCTGAAGCTTGTCCACAACCCGTTTCATGTTCAGGTAGTCGTCATGATCCGCCCATTCACTGGCTGGACTGTGGAGAAACTGATAGGGCATGCCTAAAATGGTGAAAAACTGGCTTGAGTCAGGCCCAATTAGGTCCACCAGGGCAGTGCTACTTTCTGGGACAAGGGGAAGATATGGCTTTCCATAGCCCCCGTGATTGAGCCCCACTCTCTCAGTAACTTCAGTGCCTTCATGGCAAAGAAGGGCCTTCCTCATCTCCTCTTTTGTCCTTTCTTGTACTTGGGACGAGAACAAAGCCAGTGGGGCCAACTCCTCAGTTAGGTACCAAGTGTGTCTACCGAGTGCCACACGTGCTTTGTCAACTATTGTGGTGTCATATGGGGCAAATTCAGCCAAGGTTTCGACCAAATTCAAGTCATTCAGTGGCGCACTTGCTGGAATGGGGCAAACAATCCACCATGGGACATAAACAGCGACTGTGAACACAGCAAACCATTCTAACTTGCTGATTTGACTTTGTCACAACCTCGGCTTTGGGAAACTGCTCTGATCTGGCCTGACAAAAGAACAATCTTGAGGGTATAGAGCAGTTTAGCCATCCACCTTACTTTGTGAAGTGTGCCGGGGTAGACCATTGTGAAGTTCACTGGCTCGGATCCTTTAGTTACAAGCAGCAGACAAAGCTCTACCAGCTCCTTGTAGTCGCCACGTGTAAATGGTTGGGCTAGAGATTCACGGAAGAAGTCAGCCATCTCCTGCTGGCGCTCCTCAAACACTCCAGGCATTGCGGGGTAGTAGTATTTCTTTTTTTCATTGTACGCCAGTTGAGAGAAATGGTTCTTGAACCTAGAAATGCAATTATTGGGATTATTGTATTTCGTACTAATCTATAATATTGTTTTAGGGGTATTAAGATTGATATGATCGATCATTTGCTTGGTGTTAGTATATCTTATAAGTCTAATAAAAGAAATTCCACTAAATTTGTTCATTAGATAATAATATTTCTTGTTATTTTATAAAGCTTATGACTCACCTCTGGAAAACCATTATGTTTGGACTTGAAGAGCCCTCCACTTTCAAGCAATCCCAGCAAACACCTAGGATGACTTCGCCCACATGCCTGCGACAGGCGCACCAGAATACGGCACGCTCTAATTCCTTTTGGAGGGAGACCCAAGCAGCTGTTTTTTGTCCTGAAAAAAAATGTAATTGTAGTTTAAGGCCACCATTTCAGGCACGTGCTTTTTGCAGATTTCTGTTAAATCATTCACTGTATTTTGGTATTAATGTCGTGATAAATTCACGCTGATGTTTGAAATAGGTTTACCTGTATTGGATGAAGTTGTCGAAAACCATACCAACGACATTCTGTTCACACTCCCAATCGACCAGAAGTTGTTTGGTTGCTGTTGATATAAAGTCTCCTTGAACCAGGCCAGCTTTTTGAGTCAAATGCGGAAGAGGTGGGACTCCAAGAAGCTTTGTGCCATTGACACCAGACACAAGAATGGGCAGGCAGTCATCAGTGCCTTTGGAATCCAGCGTGTCCATAAGTTTACCATCCCAGTGCACCAGTACTTTGTCTGATGGTTGCCATTCATCCATGATTTTTAAACTTATTTCTGACACGATGGAAGCTCGGTATTGGTGGGCCGTCCTTGCATTTAGACTCAGCTTTGATGTATCTCCACCACATGCAGATACAAGGGAGTACACAATTGCACTCAGCTGGGTCGGCGAGATGTTGTTTCGAACACTGCATGAAACAAGTTCTGCTGACTTCAGAATATCATGGGGCACAAAAATTGAAACTCCCTCTTTCACTGTTCTCCGATGTTTTCTCTTTGGTTCAGCAGTGCTGGCCTCATCAATGTCATCGTCCTCATCAGAGCTAATAGGTGAATCAATATTAGCCTGTACATTCTCAGCATGATCACATTGCTCTCTCTCTTGTCGCTTCTCTTCTCGCATCTGCCTTTTCTGTCGCTTCTGAACCTTTTCTGCGAGTACTTTGTTTACCCCAGAGTAGGTAGCTACTCTGTCACTTAGCATGCTTTTCATAAAGAGTATGTCAGTATCGATGGCATCTTGTTCGGTCTGAGTTTTCCCCTTTTTCGCAGCCACCATGTCTTTCAACACTGTGTTCTTATAAAATTTCATCGTCAGGCGCAATTCTGATTTAAACTTCATAATTCCAGGATCATCAGCCCATCTTCTATCCTCATTCTTTTTCATAAGCATCATGTAGTCTTTGTCATAGTAAGTTTTAATCACTCGGCCAATATTGTTCCTGCCTGTAATGGTCGGGACATTCGCCTTCTGGTAATGCAAAAGCACATTGTCAATGGTGGCAGATAAAGCCTGGTCCCAATGCATATCCCGAAGGTTTGCTAACAGACATAGTAAGACCTGCCTATTAGTTGGCAGTTTGCAGCCCTTTATTTCCTTTTCTTCTTCTTGGGGTACGGTGCCCAATAACATTCTGACATACTCATCATCTTGCCGTGTATCCATGATTAAATTCTCTATTCACATCATCAAATCACTGTCAAGGGAAAAGAAAAGAGCATCATTAAAATTAAATGCAATAAAATAATACGTGGAAAATTTGTGGGTCAGCATTCCAGACCCAGAAATGAAAATCTGATAAAATGTGCTATTTTCACACTTATTTATGAAGTTCATAAGCTGAAATAGCAATACTTGCTGGTACGACGGTGCTAGCTCAAACATGCACCGATCTCCAAGAAAATTTACAGGGGTGTTTCCTAGATAAATACACAACACTAAAACTTTGAACAGCATTGTAGGACCATTTTTTGATTTTTGGAGGGCAACGGTCACACCCTAGTGTATATACATATTTTTTTTTTCTTTTTCTACCTAAGACTTGAGTAATGTAGGTTACTTAATAGCTTTGCAAATAGTTTAGTGATAATTAGGTGACATGAAGTTAGTGTTGCGTAAAATTTTATCATAAAATATAGCTTTAGGTCACTTATCTGACTTGGCTGAACCTGATAGGGCCTGAGTGGCTTCATGTTGCCCCAAATGTAATGCAGTGCAGTCATCCTCTATCACTTCATTATTCCTGCAAGTTTAAATAGGTTGAAGATAAAAGATAGCTAATTGCATAGATTGGAACTATTAAAAGGTTACAAGTACTGGCTTTTCATTAAAAAATAAGGTTTTTGTCTCAAAGGATTATCTTAGAGAGGTAGCTGGTTTCCCAACTACAGTAGTTTATTGGCAGCTCCAGGACAAATGAAGCAAAAATATGTTAGATTGACACCCAGTTTTTGGTGTATATGGTTAGTTTATACAAGGAATTCATCTGTCAAGATCTCGGCTCTGTATGACCATTGGCTCACGAGTTATGAAGGTCATCAAGGTCAAATTGAGAGTTTTGGATGGTCATAGTGAGGTCACTAATTGTCATAGATCCGTAAAACTATATATTTTTGAACTCAAAGAAGTGTAGAACCCAAAATATGCAATAAAAATAGATAGGAAAATTAGAAAAAGCTTGACACAAGTTGACTGGATAATAATTGACTGAATGACCTTCAAGTTCACGGACATAAAAAAAATTCTTGAAAAATAAAGCTTTAACAATATTATTTCAATTTGTTCAACAAAAAGTTCTTATTGACCATCTAGACCAGTGGTTCCCAACCTATGGATAAATTACCCCACTGGGGTAATGACAACTATTTTCATTTTATCCAGAAGTTATAACAAATAATATTGTGATAATCCAGAAGTTATAAAAAATAAAATGGTATCTAATGATTGGGGTAATGGAGCTGGATTAGAATTGGGTTTTGGGGTAACCATACAAAAAAGGTTGGGAACCACTGATCCAGACTGTCTTGTTGTATAATACATTGAACGATGGTTTTATGAATTTTATCTCAAAATATGTTATCTTGATAGAATCTGTTTATTGTTATTAATTTCCCATCATTTTTCTTATAGATTGTCAGATATATTGATATTTTCTTTAGTGACATACCAATTCCAAATCTAGCTGATGCTGATTCTGATTCTTTCCTTGTATTTTAAAAAATCAGTTCCCTTCATAAATTTTATTAATCTAATGTGAAAACTTTCAATTTTCATGTTTTTACATTTCATGTCTTTACATTTCAAAGTAATTTTATTTTAGTTTCATAAATTAAATACTAATATTTAAAGTAATGGTTTTTCCTTATGTTGAAGGTATTTTCAACAATGTCAACAACAACAAAATTCTTCATTAAAATTTAAAGTCCCAGGTAGCCAATTTAAATAAAAAAAATAAATATATAATTTGGGTTTATAAAATTATTAAAATATACTAAATCCCTCCTATTTTGTGATTCATAATTCATTGTCAGACTATTTCCTGATTTTTTTTTGTACCATCAAAATAGTGAAACATTTTGAGAGATTGAAAAAAAATCATAAATTGGTCCAAAAATCATGAAATGACCCACATCATAATGCATACAGGACAGTTCCTACATGATTGTGTCGCAGGAAGCATCCCCCAACCTCAGCTATCCCAGTGCCACTGTGGCTGTTTCTGGAAATAAAATTTATTATAATCGTGAATTTGGTGTAGTAATCAGATTTCCATGATTTTCCCAAATTTTTCCTGATAGAGTGAAGAGAGGTGTGGAAAGATTATGAATTGGGGAAGAAGTTTATGTTGGGATAATTCATGATTTTCAGTAATTCAATTAGGCCAGAGCCTTGAGGGTCACGAATTAGCGGGAGTTTAGTATACTTAAAATAAAGTCAGCATAATAAGATGGTTTAATATATAAATTATAAAGTACAACTTAATATAGAATTATTATGAATATAAAGTAGATTACAATAGTTTATAATATTTAGAGATTAGCTGGTTAGAAAAAAGGTAAATTTATGGGCAACTTAACTTATTAAGCTTTGCCCTTTTTGTGAATGTAAAATATTTTTATATAATTACACTTTGAAATAAGTATAAATTATCATAAGTTGTGTTTTTTCTCTCAACTTTCCATAAATATAGATTTTGTTTTATAATGAAAAATTTAAAATTTCAAAGAATTGGTAAGAAAATCAGCTAAATTTGGCTGATGCCCAAAAAATGGTTGATTCTGCTGATGCCAATGCTGATTAATCAGTACACCACTCATTTTCCTTAAAACAAGTATTAAGGGCATGAGTTTTCAGATCTGTAATATTAATGAGTATAGTACCTGTATCTAATATCAATGGGTCAAAAAGTGCGTGCTGACCCTCTTAAAGAACATGAGAAAGATGATAAAGGCACTTGTGCCAGCGCATGATACACTTACAGGAATGCATGGACTAGCATCTGGAGACTTTATTTGCAAGAACTGTTTTAACAATCTTAATAAAATCAAGATCACAGAGAGCAATTTGATTGGTTCTGTAACTTCCATGAATAGTCAACCAAGTACAGTTGTGCCCCACATTTCACACCAGTTACGTTCTTGGAAACCCACATGAATCACAAATGTGCAAATGGCAAAGAGGTTTTATGATGTATTTCAGTGAGATATGGCAATTGTTCACCAATCTGAAAAAAAAAAATTTACAAATTAAATTAAAATAAAAAACATTGTTGTGGTACTTGCCAATCATTGTGTTGTTACCAATGTACTTACCAATTGATGTATGTTAGAGAACATGAGACATTTCTTTGTTTATATTTTTGAAAAATGCTGTACATTAGGTTTTTTCCTTTTTATAATTTTTATATTTTAATACTTTATATTTATATATTTACTGTACAGGGTGTAGGTAAAGTCAGGATCTATTTTTGTGAAGTACTTGGAAATTATATGGAATTCAATCATAAAATGATAAAGTGGTAACATTTATTAAATAATTTCGAGTAGGATTTGACGTGACACCCATCAGTATCCCTGCACAGCTCAAATCGTTCCGCAGCATTTCTAAACACATTCTGGAGCATTTGCCGGGTTATGTTATCTGCAGCAGTTTGTATACGTGTACGTAAGTTTTCAAGACTCATAATCTTTGTCTGATAGACGTGCGATTTGATGAAGCCCCATGCAAAGAAATCTAAAGGGGTTAAATCTGGTGATCTCGCTGGCCAAGGTCTGTTGCTTCCGCATCCGATCCAGCGATTTGGAAAATGTCCATTCAGATAATCCTGAACAATTTTGGCATAGTGACAAGGAGCACCATCATGTTAATAGACGACGGGATAGGATTGTTAGTACCATTGTCTATCAGCATGATGGTGCTCCTTGTCACTATGCCAAAATTGTTCAGGATTATCTAAATGGACGTTTTCCAAATCGCTGGATCAGACGCGGAAGCAACAGACCTTGGCCAGCGAGATCACCAGATTTAACCCCTTTAGATTTCTTTGCATGGGGCTTTATCAAATCGCACATCTATCAGATGAAGATTACGAGTCTTGAAAACTTACGTATACGAACTGCTGCAGATTAACATAACCCAGCAAATGCTCCAGAATGTGTTTAGAAATGCTGCGGAATGATTTGAGCTGTGCAGGGATACTGATGGGTGTCACGTCGAATCCTACTCTTAATTATTTAATAAATGTTACCACTTTATCATTTTATGATTGAATTCCATATAATTTCCAAGTACTTCACAAAAATAGATCCTGACTTTATGTACACCCTGTATTTTAGAAATGTTTTTATAAGAATACATTTTATTTTTATCCCTGACACTTGTTCTAGGGTAGTCACTACTGCACATGCATTATGTACTGGCTTCTGGAATCTGTTTTTCCAATGAATGCCTTCAGCCTATAGATGTTGAGGAACTTGATAATTTTTTTTACATTTTGGTAAAACATTGTACAGTGTGTACATAATATTTTTACACTTTTATACTTATGTTTTATATTTTGTTTTAATTTTTTTATTTTGAACTTACTATTTACCATTACCATTCTGGTGAGTGGAACTGCAAAGGGTAAAGATTCAGTTTAGGACTGGGAACCCAATTTTTGCATGAAAATAGGTTTTCCTGATGTATTTCACTGTTTCATGCAAATGTGACCTTCATTTCTGGCACCTCTTGTGCAAATGTGTAATAAATAAATTTAATAGTTTCATCCTATTAAGTGGGATAATGTTAAAAAGAAAGGGGTTTAATGTGTGGGGATATATATATATTAGGGGTGTACTGGATCCAGGATCGGGCTGGATTTTAGATTTTGGATCTGGTTTTAGTTCCAGCTGGATCCAGGGTGGATCCGGCCAGATTTGCCGGATCTTGAAGATTTGCAAACAAAGGAAAAGAAAAGCTGCATCTTTGTCATCCAAGTTAATTTTGTCCTAATTTTTAGTCTGTAATTATAGTCATTTCATCCTTGCCAAGGGAATCATCAGATGGCTTTGATGAGTTGAACCAAAAAGCTAAATATTAAAACTTCATGGTTCAATGTCTGGCTGCCATTATGGCTTTCTGGCTTTTTTATTTATATTTATTAACAAAAATGACAATACAGGTATACATGAAAGTGAAAAATACATGAAAGTATAGAAAATACATCAAATAACAGACATTTTCATGTTCAATATTTTGAAACACATCTAAAACTAATAAACATAGGTTGCAAAAGATTGAAAAATTGTACCCTAGTTAAGGATTCCTGGAAAATTTGAAATATTGTGATGTAAGAACAGAAGCTGTTCACCTGTCCTAGGAAGTAAACTCGCACGCTTTTCTTCAAAAACATTACCAGCTTCAGAGAAAAAATGTTCTGAATAAACAGATGAAGCAGGAGCTGCTAAAAACTTTTTTGCAATAGTGCTAATGTGAGGGAATTTTTCTTTTTTCTTTCCACCATGTTAAGACTACTTCTTTAGCTAGTTTAGAAATTGTTTTCTCTGACAAAAATTTCTTCACCTCACCTTCTATCTCTTCTTCAGTTAGCTTTTCTTTCATAAGTTTTGATTTCTTTTTTTTATGACCCAATTCTGCATCATCATTGCATTCAGTAAAATAGTAGCTTAGGAAGCTAACACAAACATCAGACTTCAATGTTGATGATGTCGATGGTTTGGTGATAGCCCGAGAAGGTGATGATGTACTTGATGATGAGGATGACAATGATTTACTGTCTGCATCTGAGTCACACTCCTGTTCTTTGCTTCTATTCTTGATGGTTCTCTAAACTTCTGTAATTCCTGTTGTCAACCACTTGTTAGCTTTCTGCTTTAATTCTGCATTAGGAAGAAGAGTAAGCTTGTAACGTGGATCGGTCATGCTACTAATTACATGTTGATGGCTTTCATACACATTTATAGTACTTGAACCACCTCTTCCTTTTTGCTTATCAGATGTACTACACATGAAATGTTTTTCCACAGCATTTTTTAATTCCTCTTTCATGGTTTTAACACCACTGTCATCTTCCACCTCGTTGGAAAGATACATATGTAGTGCACAAACATGTGATATCACTGAAGATAACATCGACCGATTTATTTAGAGTATCTGTAATCATGTAAAAGGGTTGTAAAAATATCTCAACTTTTTCTAAGAGCTGCCACTCATTTCTGGTAAGTGATGGGATATCAGTGTGATCAGCTGTGTACAATTGCAAGCATCTTCTTAATCTTTCCATCCTTTGCAGCATCAAGTAGGTGCTGTTCCATCTTGTTACAACATCTTTGATGGGGAGCAGTGGCATGACTATTTTTGGGTCTATTTCTTTTTGCAACCTTTTTAATTCGTTGCAAGCCAATGTTGAATGGCTGAAATAGGTGCAAATGTGTTTTTATTTTTTTTATCATGTCAGCCACTGAACATTGGGAAAATATGGCTTCCTTTATTACCAACTGCAACTGATGTAGGAAGCAAGATACGCTTGCTGAACCAGTAAGTTCTATACCAAGCTGCATATTGTAAGCTGCATCTCATACAATCAAATGAATTTTGTCTAGTGGAGTTTTCCACTCGGTAAGCATAGATTGAAATGTCGCAGCAATGTTAATACCAGTATGGGAACCAGGGAAATGTTTGCAATGAAGCACAGTCTTTTTTGACAATCATTGGTAATCCAATGAGCCATTAAAGATATAAATGACTCCTGTGAATACTGATTACTCCAAATATCCATTGTAAAACTTAAATACTGCACCTCAGAAATGTCGTTTACTACTGCAGCTTGCAGCTTTTTGTAGGATTGAGGCAACTGTTTCAGCAAAGTATTTTCTAGAGGGGATAAGATACTTGGGTTGCAGGTGGGCCATAAGCTCTATGAATCCCTGGTTTTCTGTGATTGTGAATGGTTGATTATCCATAGCAATCATATTCATTATCTTTTGGTGTATTATTTCTGACCTTTCATCATTAATGTCCCAAAGTTTTCTTGCTGAAAAACTCTCCATAATTGTTCTTTGCTTGTTAAGAGCTTCTATTTTTCTTTCTTTGGATGTGGAGTGTTCCGGTTCTGCTGCAGTCTTAGGTTTTTCCATGAAATCCTTTTCAGCATTAGCGTAGATGGCCTCATGTTTAGTTTTCAGGTGTTTGTGTTGCACCCTGTTTTATTTTACTTTTACATAACTTGCATTCAGCAAAACTTTCATTTTCTTCGTTCACACGAAAGTAGTTCCACACACAAGATGACATTATTTAATCTGAAAAATATACGTACAAAATTGCAAATTAGCCTGTAAAAATAAAACAGTAGAAACTTACAACCTAAAAGCTTAGGAGAAATAAAAATTTTTGAGAAAGTTTCAGATCCAGCCTGGATCCCAAAATTTTGGATCCGGTACACCCCTAATATATATATATATATATATATATTATATATATATATATATATATATATATATATATATATATTAGTGTGGACCAAAAAAATGAAGGTTTAAAAATTTTTGTTCCACATGAGTAATGTTATTCCTTTTGCTTACCTTAATCAAATTACAAAATTTGAAACCTCTATGCCAAGTTTTAGGGGTCCCGAGAAAATTGCACTTTTCCTTTTAATGCTGAAAAAATTAGTTTTTCCTCATTTTCATAAGTTCTGCTTTATTTTTTGTTGGAAATTCTTTACGATTCTTGAAAACTGTTTTGACCAGGTATTGTTTGTCCTCTTCTTTAGTTGTCACTGCTTGATTAAATTTTTCAATCAATGCAACACCCCGCTCAGCTGTGTCATTTGTCACTCTAAGGGCACGAACTCTAGCACAACCTCTTTGGTACTCAGGATCTATTCCCCATGTTGATGCAGAATTTTCAGTGAAGAGAGAATTGAGATGTAGAGCATCAAAAAGAGATTTAGTCCTTGAAGTAACAAAGTCAGAAATCCTTTTTTCTTTAAAAGAAGCTAGGGTTACCTTTGCTTCTAAACGTTTCAGTCCCTTATTTCTTGGAGGCATTTTGATATTATTTTGCATTTGCTCCTTTTCTTCAAGGGATATGCTTTTGTCAAAGAAGCTTAATCCAACAAGTGTTTCTGAGAGGTACCACAGATGTCGTTTAATGGCATTTTGGGCTTGCTTGATAACACTTGATATCAAAGAATTTTCCTCCATTATTGCAAGATCTTGCAAAAATTTAAGATCAACATTTGGGGCTTCCTCTGGTTGAGAGGCTTTTGCCCAAGATTTTGCGTATACCAATGCAACAAATAAACAAATTTCTGTTATTGCATCAAGTTCTTTTTTAGTCATCTTAAATTGATTTTGGAGAAGAAAAAGCTTAAATGCATAAATTCCTTTTGCCATCCATCTTGCATGATGGTACGCTCCAGGTCTCTTCAAGGGAGTATTAGAAATGCTTTCTTCTCCAAAAAACAAGAGAAGTTGAAAAAATTCTTTATAATCATCTCTTGGCTGTTTAGAGTTGAGTGCCTCCTTCATGATTAAGACTGTTTGATTTTTTAAATCTTGAACTCTTTCAATTATTCTGCAGCTTTGGGAATCAACAGCAGTTGTGATTTGAGAATGATCCATAAAATCCCATTGAGTTTTGAATCTTTTGAAGATTGGAATATCAGGTTCAGAGGAATGGCCCATAGAAGTCCGGAAGACTTGAGATAGGACAATCTCATAAATATGGTGTCTGCAGGCTAAATATAAAAGCTCTCTTCCAAGTTCTTGTTCAATTTTAGTGCAAGCTCCAGCATGGATTCCGGTATTGGATGCTGTTGTGTCAAATGACAGCCCAATAATGTCTTCTTCATTTGACAAAATCAAAAGGGCATTAGAGTGACCAATATCAAGAATTTCAGCCTTAATTTCATCTTTAAACATAGCTTCTTCAATATGGCATTTTTCCTCTGGCCTTTTTCTGTTTTTCATCAATTTATCATAACAGCTTATTAAAGAGTCAATCTTTCGGATGGCACTGTCTCTACGCATTGTGGGAATCCTGGCTTTCTCCCAGTAGGTCATCACTTCATCTAAGCAAAGATTAATGGATCTTCTTCGTCCCAATTTTTCCTCTTTTTGATGGAAGAAATATTTTTGCAAAACTTGCAGTTTTGTAGGTAAGCGGCAACAAAGTATATCTTTATATAAATGGCCAATGAGCCAAACTTTAGTTTTAGAACGAGTAGCCATTTTTAGTTTAAAAAATTAAATTTCTGAAATAGTAAAATAAACCAGTTAAATTAGGAGATAAAAAGGATAACTAAAAGGTTCAAGCCAATTGGGCAAAGCCTTTAATTTAGAGTTGACCAATTAAGGATAATATATTTTATCCAAAATTTTTGTTTTCCTTATTAATAATTTTTTCTGAAATAATGATCTAAGATTGTTTTTGTACTCTATTAACACCAAAAATTTCTTAAATAAGAAGAAATTTTTTCATAAGTTGCAACTCAAGAGCTGAGTTGATCATTGATGTTGTAAGCGCGCCTATTCATTGGAAAATTTTTATAAGTCATTAAATCTCGGGACCCCTAAATATTCTCATATTTGACCAAAATTTTGCTGACATGTCTATCTGGTCCAAAGGAACAAGGGCATTAATGTGGAACAAGGATTTCTTCAACTTTATAATTTACCCCCCATTTTGGTCCACACTAAATATATATATATATATATAATATATATATATATATATATATATATATATATATATATAGAAACGACGTAAGTATAGAGGAGTGTTCTGCACACGAGGAAGAGAAATAACGAACAAATGAAAGATGAGGTGACTGCCCGGGAATCGAACCCAGGACCTTCCGATTGCCGGTCAGACATGCTACCACTACACTACGGGCCTCCATCAGTCAGAAGTCGCAATTCTCCTACATAGGGCAGAAACCAATGCCTTGAGAGGGCACCCTCGCAAATCGTGAATATGTACATTTAACTGCAATGACCACGCAGTATATTAATGTATAGAAACGACGTAAGTATAGAGGAGTGTTCTGCACACGAGGAAGAGAAATAACGAACAAATGAAAGATGAGGTGACTGCCCGGGAATCGAACCCAGGACCTTCCGATTGCCGGTCAGACATGCTACCACTACACGACGGGCCTCGATCAGTCAGAAGTCGCAATTCTCCTACATAGGGCAGAAACCAATGCCTTGAGAGGGCACCCTCGCAAATCGTGAATGCCTCTCAAGGCATTGGTTTCTGCCCTATGTAGGAGAATTGCGACTTCTGACTGATCGAGGCCCGTAGTGTAGTGGTAGCATGTCTGACCGGCAATCGGAAGGTCCTGGGTTCGATTCCCGGGCAGTCACCTCATCTTTCATTTGTTCGTTATTTCTCTTCCTCATGTGCAGAACACTCCTCTATACTTACATCATTTCTATACATTAATATACTGCGTGGTCATTGCAGTTAAATGTACATATTCACGATTTGCGAGGGTGCCCTCTCAAGGCATTGGTTTCTGCCCTATGTAGGAGAATTGCGACTTCTGACTGATGGAGGCCTGTAGTGTAGTGGTAGCATGTCTGACTGGCAATCGGAAGGTCCTGGGTTCGATTCCCGGGTGGTCACCTCATCTTTCATTTTGTTATTTCTCTTCCTCGTGTGCAGAACACTCCTCTATACTTACGTCGTTTCTATACATTAATATACTGCGTGGTCATTGCAGTTAAATGTGTATGTATGTGTATATATATATATATATATATATATATATATATATATATATATATATATATATATTTAGGAGAAATCCAATGACAAGGAGAAATGTAAATGCCATGAAAAGTCTTCTTTAATGCGCAACGTTTCGAGCAATACGCTCATCTTCAGGCTGTTTAATAACAATGTGAAATTAAAATCAATATTGAATGAAAAACAAAACAGAAAATTTCTATAACCTATTCGTAAAGACAAATTTTAAAAGACTGAGAAAAGAGGGTTAAATTCTAAGTTATACAGATTTACATATAAAAATTAAGAAGTTATTTTTAAATACATGTAGTAAATGTGAAATTAATACACTGGAAAAATTACCAATAGTACACTGGAACAATGGAACTATCTACCTTTCACTGCAGTATCCGAGGCTGACTAATTTGAGCAGAGACAAAGAACGGGAAACACGAAGGATGGCGAGGGTGATTGGGGAAGGAGGGATTATAAGGAATTGGGGAAGGAGGAGGGATCATAGCAAATTGAGAGGGACGGCCGATGAGTCAACATTCAGACTAGGGGACAATGCTTTAATGAAAAGGGATTCTAAAATTCTTAGTGAGTTGGGACAAGTATTACAACCAAGAATTTTAAAATTGTCTAAAGTGCCATCAATTTTACATTTAATGCTGTGTTCACGAATACTCGAGGCTTCTTTAGTTTTTAAAATTTTACCTGTTTGGCCACTTATTCCCATATGCGAATAAAATCTAGCCCTGAGAGAGCGAACAGTGCTGCCGATGTAATTCCCAAGGAGACACCTGGGGCAGGTAAATAAATATACAACACCGCTACGCAACGAGTCAGGGGTTCGATCCTTCGCTGAGAAAAAGCTACCTAAAGACGTTTTATTAATAAATATGATGCGGAAATCAGTATGATAAAAAAATTTCCTTAACAATTTTGTAAATTTAAGCTTAAATTCCTTATTCAAAGGACCCATTTCAGGTACCAAGAAATATTTTATATCCTTCGGCACTGTAATACATGGAAGTTGAGGGCTACAAACATTATTTAAGAAGGATCTAATTAGTTTGTCTACATATTGAACAGGAAAACTATTATTAGTAAAGTATGATCTTAGATTATTAAATTCATCATTAAGTAAGGTAAAATTAGAGGTCAAATTATATCCTCTGAACAGGAGAGTTTTAATACAAGACATCTTATAGTTGAAATCAGTAAAACTAAAAAAATTCATGCCCAAACCAGTGAAAGTGGGTTTCCTGTAAACTGATGTAGTAATAGAATCACCGTTTTTCGAAATTAAAAGATCTAAGAAGGGGAGGGAGCCATTTTGCTCAGTTTCCATTGTATACGTTATATTGGGGTGCAAAGAATTTAGGAAGTTAAAGAATTGTTGCGCTTGTACCGCATTATCAAAGACTGCTATCGAATCATCAACGAAGCGTTGATAGAAAATTGGCTTGAGATGAGTGGGAGATTGTCTAAAAATTACACTTTCTAAATGAGTCATAAAAAAGTCAGCTGCTAACGGTCCGACTGGTGATCCCATCCCTACCCCATCAATTTGTTGGTAAACCTTATTGTTGAAAGTGAAATAGCATTGTTTGAAGACCAATTCTAAAAGTTCCTTCAAATGAGACAATGAAAAACCATGAAAATTATCAACTGAGCTAAAAACCCTATCTAAAATAATGGCAATAGTTTCAGATACAGGTACATTTGTGAAAAGTGACTTTACATCAAAACTGACAAAAAACTTTTTTGAATCGAAGCTTTTACCAAGGAGGTCTTTTTGGAATTCAAACGAGTTATTTATAGTGTAAGCATTTTTCGCAAAGGGGGACAGGAGACGAACAACAAATTTTGCCAATTGAAAGGTGGGTAAGTTATACGAAGCTAAAATAGGACGGAGAGGTGTTCCAGCTTTATGGATTTTAGGCAGACAGTATAATTGAGCAAGATTAGCACCAGATGCGAACAACTGAGAGTAAGTATCATTTTTTATTATCTTTAAGGACAAATTCTAGAACCTGTAAATAAAGTCATTGTAAGGTTAGAAGACCAGGTTAATAGATTTCTGTCACGACTAAAGTCCTTAAAGATAATAAAAAATGATACTTACTCTCAGTTGTTCGCATCTGGTGCTAATCTTGCTCAATTATACTGTCTGCCTAAAATCCATAAAGCTGGAACACCTCTCCATCCTATTTTAGCTTCGTATAACTTACCCACCTTTCAATTGGCAAAATTTGTTGTTCGTCTCCTGTCCCCCTTTGCGAAAAATGCTTACACTATAAATAACTCGTTTGAATTCCAAAAAGACCTCCTTGGTAAAAGCTTCGATTCAAAAAAGTTTTTGTCAGTTTTGATGTAAAGTCACTTTTCACAAATGTACCTGTATCTGAAACTATTGCCATTATTTTAGATAGGGTTTTTAGCTCAGTTGATAATTTTCATGGTTTTTCATTGTCTCATTTGAAGGAACTTTTAGAATTGGTCTTCAAACAATGCTATTTCACTTTCAACAATAAGGTTTACCAACAAATTGATGGGGTAGGGATGGGATCACCAGTCGGACCGTTAGCAGCTGACTTTTTTATGACTCATTTAGAAAGTGTAATTTTTAGACAATCTCCCACTCATCTCAAGCCAATTTTCTATCGACGCTTCGTTGATGATTCGATAGCAGTCTTTGATAATGCGGTACAAGCGCAACAATTCTTTAACTTCCTAAATTCTTTGCACCCCAATATAACGTATACAATGGAAACTGAGCAAAATGGCTCCCTCCCCTTCTTAGATCTTTTAATTTCGAAAAACGGTGATTCTATTACTACATCAGTTTACAGGAAACCCACTTTCACTGGTTTGGGCATGAATTTTTTTAGTTTTACTGATTTCAACTATAAGATGTCTTGTATTAAAACTCTCCTGTTCAGAGGATATAATTTGACCTCTAATTTTACCTTAATGATGAATTTAATAATCTAAGATCATACTTTACTAATAATAGTTTTCCTGTTCAATATGTAGACAAACTAATTAGATCCTTCTTAAATAATGTTTATAGCCCTCAACTTCCATGTATTACAGTGCCGAAGGATATAAAATATTTCTTGGTACCTGAAATGGGTCCTTTGAATAAGGAATTTAAGCTTAAATTTACAAAATTGTTAAGGAAATTTTTTTATCATACTGATTTCCGCATCATATTTATTAATAAAACGTCTTTAGGTAGCTTTTTCTCAGCGAAGGATCGAACCCCTGACTCGTTGCGTAGCGGTGTTGTATATTTATTTACCTGCCCCAGGTGTCTCCTTGGGAATTACATCGGCAGCAGTGTTCACTCTCTCAGGGCTAGATTTTATTCGCATATGGGAATAAGTGGCCGAACAGGTAAAATTTTAAAAACTAAAGAAGCCTCGAGTATTCGTGAACACAGCATTAAATGTAAAATTGATGTCACTTTAGACAATTTTAAAATTCTTGGTTGTAATACTTGTCCCAACTCACTAAGAATTTTAGAATCCCTTTTCATTAAAGCATTGTCCCCTAGTCTGAATGTTGACTCATCGGCCGTCCCTCTCAATTTGCTATGATCCCTCCTCCTTCCCCAATTCCTTATAATCCCTCCTTCCCCAATCGCCCTCGCCATCCTTCGTGTTTCCCGTTCTTTGTCTCTGCTCAAATTAGTCAGCCTCGGATACTGCAGTGAAAGGTAGATAGTTCCATTGTTCCAGTGTACTATTGGTAATTTTTCCAGTGTATTAATTTCACATTTACTACATGTATTTAAAAATAACTTCTTAATTTTTATATGTAAATCTGTATAACTTAGAATTTAACCCTCTTTTCTCAGTCTTTTAAAATTTGTCTTTACGAATAGGTTATAGAAATTTTCTGTTTTGTTTTTCATTCAATATTGATTTTAATTTCACATTGTTATTAAACAGCCTGAAGATGAGCGTATTGCTCGAAACATTGCGCATTAAAGAAGACTTTTCATGGCATTTACATTTCTCCTTGTCATTGGATTTCTCCTAAATATTAAATTGAAGCTCTGTAGAAGCAACCCGCATGATTATATATATATATATATATATATATATACACACACACAGGGTGTCCCATAAGTCTGGCATAAGAGAGATTCATATTTTTCTATTTCTACAAACCATAATTCATATGCTCCGGATGCCAATTTCCCATCCACCATTCTGTTCAGTGACGAGGCTGTTTTTTATGGAAATGGTGAGGTAAATCAACAGAACACCCACTACTGGTCTCAAAACAACCCTCACTGGTATACCTCTTCAAAGGAACAAGGTGCATCTCGGGTGATGGTATGGTGTGGCATTTGGAAGGATTGCATCATAGGCCCCCTCTTTTTCGATGAACATGTCACTGGAGGCACCTACCTACGTATGCTCAAGGAAGAAGCATTTCCCAGTGTCTTGAACGAAGAAGGAAATTTCCCAACATGGTTCCAGCAAGATGGTGCTCCTGCACATTACAGCACCCAAGTAAGGGAATACCTGTACCAACAATCATTGGATAGGACATTGAGGGCCTGTGGAATGGCCTGCTAGAAGCCCAGCTCTCATGCCACGATTTTTATCTCTGGGGCCACTTGAAAGCGCTGGTATACGCAGAGAAAATTAGGAGGGTTGAACATTTGCCGCAGCGCATTATTGGGGCATGTAATACCATTACTCCTGACATCATTCACTGTGTGCTTGCTGACTGGGTATCACATCTGAATTTGTGTATTGAAAACAATGGTGGACATATTGAGCACGTTCTGTAAATAAAAGCTTTTGTTTTGCCTTTTTTAATTATTTTTCCTATAATGCCGGACTTATGGGATACCCTATATATATATATATATATATATATATATATATATATATATATATATATATATCTTTGGTAACCTTTGGTTAGCTGCTGCTTGAATTGTTCATTCTGATGGTCAAGCTTTTCACTCCACCTTAGACCTACAGTTTAACGTGGAATCCGAACCATACCCCAGCAGCCCAGTGTCTTAACCACTAGGCTACCCAAGGTACCCATTTATCTCCCAACCACTTTGTGTGGAAGAATGAACAGCTGGGTTTTGCTGCATGCCAACTGCCATCATCAGGTCTCGAACCCAGGGCCAATGGATTTGTAGTCAGCGACACTAACCACTACACCACCAAGGTGCATATAATATATATATAACCTAACCAAGCCTAACAACCTAATCTAACCTAACCCTATTTCTATGCAATAGCCTATTTTTCTGCACGCTCATACGTTCAATAATATAAATGCTATTCAGCGCAATATGCAAGTTGATGAGAGCATTTTGAACACACTGGATCACTTTACATAATACACAGTGTTTTTGGAAATGTCAATAGCCTCAGCCTTGTTAAAACAATGCTGAATAACCACATGGTAAGATAGAGAACAATGCTGACACCCATTCTGCATGACCACTGAATTTCAAACTGGTCACCTGCCATCTTCATCATGAGTGAGTCGTGTTAGCATGTGTGTGAAATACATCTTGCAATAGCTGATTGTTAATTGCAGTCAGCTGATGCTACATCACATAGGGACATCTATGAAAACTGACAGCATCATCCCAATTTTTTTTTTAAATAACTTTGTAAATATGAATTTATGCAAAAAATGTTATACAAGAAAATCAATTTGCAATCAAATTCTACATCCATTAAACCTATTTTCATGCAAAAATTGGGTTCGTGGTACTAAACTGAATCTTAACCCTGCAAAGAATTGGCATGTTAACCTTGAATGGGGTATCAAAAAATCTTGCACAGAACTGTGAATGCACGAACCTCATTTGTGCAAACCATAGCACACCACTGTAACAGTAAATCACATGCTTCTTTAGAAGTTGTTCACACCCTATCAGATGTAAATTCAGATTTAGAAGAAAGTGATGTACTGTCCTCTTCCTCTCCAAGCAGTGAGGGAGAGTTTCATGAAGAAGCCAAAGAAGATCTGGATAAGATTTTCTCATTTCTTGAGGTAACACCAGTTAAGAAAAGTTAGTAACTCTAAATATTAAGTTTTAAAATAGCTCAATGCATTAGACAGGATAGCATTACCTATCATAATACCACGTTTATGGAAGAGTACATTGATTCAAAGGGTAAAATATTATTTTCTTTGAGTTTGTCAAAGGCTAGAAAAGCATTAATGGCTGGGACCTAGTTTGTAAAGGCATCAGATTTCCTGAAGAGAAAGTTAATCATTTCCTATTCAAACATCTGTCAACAAAGTGAGAAAAAGAAACAGTTTGAGTACCAGGGGCATTCCAGGACAAATCACCCAAAAATTAAAAAATTTGTCACCACTCCAACCTGGATTTTAATGAAAATTGACATATGGGGTTCTTCCATGTGCTGATTTCACTGGTTCAAATAAAAAAGTTCTATGACCCATAGTTTTTGAGATATGGGCCGCCAAAATCTTGGGGACCCCACTTTACCACCTAACTTTAATGGGCAATAACTCCCAAACATCTTGTTGTAAACCTATAAAACTAGACATTTTTAGAATCAGCATGAAGAGATCTATTAAATGATACCACATTCAAATGTGTAGAACAATAATGAAAATTTTCACCCCCTTTTTTATTTTTGACCCCCCTCCCCCCTACAGTGAAATCCCAAAAAAAAATTTCATGTATTAAACTTACATTAATTGTTAAAAGATACAAACAATAAAAAACATGGGTATCAAGTTGCAAGATATTTTAAAAATTATTGAAAAAAATATGTACATTGTACATTGAAATTTTGACATTTTTACACAGACTGAAATAGAGAACTACAAATGATATATTTACATCCTATGTATGACTCTATATTCATGCATACTCTCTCTCAAATGTTTGTTAATTATGCTTATTTTTATTACAGATGTTTATTTTGAGTCAAATCATATTTTATTTTTGAGATTTACAATTGCGTATTTTTAGTAATGAAAAATGGTTGGATACTGTGATGATCCTTTACAAAAACATAAGAAAAAGATACACAAGGATATAAGAACCATCAGCCAATCACTTTATGATCGATGTAAATGGAAACTACAAAGGAATACTGTACTATGTAGCAACTGTAGGAAATTATTGACCCAGAGACCAGAGTTGCTATCAACATCACAAAGTGAAGAGTCTGATCACAGTCAGTCTTCTGAGAATGTTATTTCAGAAAACGATGAATATGATCCAAGTATATCAAGTAGGCCGGGCTGAAACTATAATTTTTGTTTGATTTTAATTTATCAGTGTGATTAACAGTTGGCTTTTGATATAAAAATAAGATTCCAGAAAAAAATAATTGGTGGTCACCAACGTGTGTCTGGCCACCCCCGTTTTTGTAAAAACATCTAATGCTGCACTAGCAAAATCAGGAAAATGGCAATATCTCTTCTTCTGAACATGCTAGAAAGATGGTTTGCATACCAGAAGATGCAGAATTTGATTTAGAACAAATTATTAAGAGTGGTATTTTTTCATAAAACCTTTAGTTTTTGAGTTATTTTAGAAAAACTAATTTTTTGGGCCCATAGACCCCCTTTCAACTGAATGTCAACACAATAAAACATTCTCAAGCTGCAAATTGACATGTATTAGTGGTTTTCAATCAGCAATCAAAATCAGCCATTTTAAATTCATTGAAAATGCTTTTTGACATTCCAAAATGCCAAACATTAAATTATACAATTAACAAATTGTCATTTTGTCATATTTTAGCATGATAAATAATAATCTAGAACTTAAAATATTTTTTAGACACAAAATCTTTCATTAATTTACGTGATCTAATTTTGTTTCTAATAAGACCATCTCTACGCTCATGACCTACAACAGCCAAGGATGCTTCAGTGACAAGCTTGATGTGCCTTTCAACATTCTGACTGTGGCACTCGTGATCCAGTTTCAATGCGGTATTAATGATATCACGCAGTTCATCATTACTGAATTCTTTTAATACAGGTGGAACAGTTTCCCATTGGGACATAGCAGACAGCTTGTGGTATGCAGAAGCTTTGAAATTGATGATTGGCTTTCTAAAGACCCTAACATTCTCATCTATAGCAGGATATTCATCAGTACCACCTTCATGATCCTCTTCATTCTCATCATCACTTTCAATTATTCCACCTGCAAAATCATTGCTACTACCAGATTCATCATCAAAATCCTCTATAACTCCCCTCAGACACAGAACTTTATTGACAGCACACCTCCTCACCTCTTCATCTTCAGCCAGCATTCCAACTAAAATATTTTCACCATGAGCAAAATAGCTGTTATTGTTTAATATGTCATAACAAATTTCTCTAATTTTCCTGTCAGGGAATTTATTTACTCTTTGGATCATATTGAATAGGTTCTTGACCCATCACTTAGCCTCTTATTAGCCTTGATATTGAACCAACTGTGAAAGTATACTTTGATGATGAATTCTACTATGATTTTGAGGTTCTTACTGGGTCTTTTTTGTGAAACATAAAAGTGAAGAATTCTACAGGCTAAGGTGAGCCATTGAGAGTGATTTAGCAGGCCAACTTCTAAGAGTGCAAGGTCTCCATCCACTTCACCAGTAATAATTGCCCAGCAGATGCAGTATCCATAGTATTGGTCTGTTGATAAATTATTGACCACCTCATTTGGTAGAAGCACAAATGCAGGATAAGGTATAGATTTGAAGTCCACAACATTCCATTCTGACACATCCACATTGAGCTGAGAACCAATAGGGCCAGAAAATTTGTCTGGACTTTTTGTTGTCCCATCTAAAGTTATGAAGATGTGTCTAAGTGGCAATTCATTTAGATGCAGAAGACAAATATCCCACTGAAGAGGTTGCCCTAAAAACATTTCCAAATATCTGATTGACCCATGCATATGTCCTGTGTTAGTATTTGTCCCATCTGCTTTAACTAAGTTTAATTTGGCCTCAAGTTCTGTCCCTTTAATGATCTTATAAATGCCATGAGCAATGTCAATGCCTTTGCCACTCTCTGGGTTAAATTGGTCAAGGTAGAAATCATCTGAAAATAAATGTAATTAATTTTACAATTAAATGAAAAAGGAAGGAATAAAGTTAACTGGACAGTTGTCACTTAAAAAGAAAAAATTTTTAAGTAATTGAGATATTACTTTATAGTACAGTAATATAACAGCATAACGCCTATAACTGTATGACAATCATTTCCATTTACCTGGCTCTCCAGTAAGACATAATGTTCCTCTAGGATTGTGGATGTATAATACTTTTCATTTACTTTGTTAACAGCAAGTGTAGCATCCTTTCTACTGTCAAAGCCAATGCCAGTCATTTTTTCAAATATCACTTCTTCCTTCTTCCTTTCAGCTCTCAATTTAGCTCTCTCCCTTCTCAACTTGTTTCTGAAAAGTATTTCAAAAATATTGGCCATGCATTACTGCATTAGCATTATACAAATATACAAAATACAAATGTCAGTGTCCTGTTTGAAACTAATTAATATAAATACAAAATAGAAATTTTGACGCTAATTAAAAATAATAGTAAATCTGGTGATTTAGAACTTATAGCAGAAGCTAAGAAATGTAATATCTAGAGTGATTAAAAACATACTTATCAATAACATTTTGTATGTTATCTGGGGTGATTACTCCAAAGTCCACCAATGTAGCAGAACCAATAGCCGCTCCTGCTCTATCACTTACTTGATATCTGTTAGGATATTTAAAGTAGATTTACGTATCTATTGTCAATGAATAATTTATTGGTAATCTTAATCTCTTAGTCACAATGATTTCACTTTAAGCTGTATTAAAAGATTTATCTTTCAGTACTATACCTGTCACATGCTTCAGCTAATGAGCGTAATCTAGTTCTGTTCTGTAATGTTGAGACTTCTGGAACATAGTCCAGATCAAATGAATCATTACAACTGTCGCTATCTGTCAACTCAGGAATGTCCATAGGTTCAGGAGGACGAGGAGGAGGAACTGATTCTTTTGCTTTTTGAGATTGAATAACCCGTGATTTGAATTTTAAGTCAGTGGCTGTTTCTGGGACTTCTTTCAGGGTACAGTAACCATGCCTAGTTGTTTTCTGGTCCTACAAAGTGATTATATTTCATTACACTATAATGTATCTTTTATCTATGGGTCTCTATATGTAAATTGAAATTCTTACAAAAATGAGAAAATACTAAAATATTACTTATCATTAACATCATTAATAGTGTATTACTAACTTATTAAATGCACTTTAAAAATTGTAGCAAATTATTAATAATTAATTGATAATATTAATAATTGATAATTAATTAATATTAATTAATAATTTACAACTTGAAATTCAATCAACAGACCTACCTCATAAAACTGGTAATCAGATTCAGTCATTTTTAGTAAGTGCTTTTTCTCTGTATCTGCCAACAGTTTGTGATCATGTTGATATATGTCAAATAAAGCATTTACAGTTTTCAGAAAATCATCCAGATCTTGATGATATTTAGGTCCCCTTTTCTTTTTGTCATACTTCAGAAGGCGGTTGAATTCCTTTATTTGGGTTTTCAGTCGGCTCTGTATGGCATTTACTGATATTGGATAAACATTATATGTGACCCACAATTTATGCAATTCCTCAGAAGTAGCTCTCAGTACAGCATCTGTTTTATAGTCTCCGAAACACAAACACCTTTCAATAACTTGCTTCAACGTAGGCAATTTCCCTAAAGGAAACTGTTCTGCTGGCATAAAACGTACATCATCAAGTACTTTAGCAACTGTTTTCCTTGTAGAAGTCTTACTTTATATTGCAAATTTTGAATTCAATGACAAATTGCAGTTGGAAACTTATAACAAAGGCACCTGAATAAAAAACAAGTTTTCAATTTATTACGTTTAAAAAAAGTTCATGAAGCAGCCCCACCCTCTATTCTTTAATCAAGCATAATGGATGCAAGATAACTAAGGAAAAGTCATATCATGTGATCACTGTGTCCATGTCAACATCCTTTTAGGGCAATGTTAGTAATCAAAAAGCCAAATCATGCTTATTTTAGAATTTCTTTTGTCACTAAGGTCCGTCAAAAGGGGGTCTATGGGCCCCAAAAATTAGTTTTTCTAAAATAACTCAAACTAAAGGTTTATGAAAAAATACCACTCTTAATAATTTGTTCTAAATCAAATTCTGCATCTTTTGGTATGCAAACCATCTCTCTAGCATGTTCAGAAGAAGGGATATTGCCATTTTCCTGATTTTGCTAGTGCGGCATTAGATGTTTTTACAAAAATGGGGGTGGCCGGATACACGTTGGTGGCCACCAATTATTTTTTTCAGGAATCTTATTTTTATATCAAAAGCCAACTGTTAATGACTCTGATTAATTCTATCTTGAGTTTCAGCCTGGCCTAAATTATCAAGTAATGCCAAAGAAGGTGTTTCTCAAGTTCTAGAAAGTCTTGCTGTGACTCCAGTGAAGAAGTGTAAGTTTTTAATGATAGGTACTTTTTATATTTATAACTTTTTATTTATATTATTTATTTATAATGCATTTACTTTCAAGACAGTTTTTCAGCAGTTGCTGAAAAACTTAATGAAATTAATATGTTGACTTATTAAATTTATTAAACTTATTAAACTTATGAAATTAATATGTTGACATATTAATTATTATTGTCCATATATATCAAATGGAGTCAAATACTTATTAATTCAAAAATTTCAGATGGTTTGGGTTCCTCAAGAAAAGAAACAAAAGCTATTCAAACAAAAGAAAAGGCATGTCATTCTTTAAAACGAAAGCTAGAAACAAGTTTAGAAATTGAGATCCCAAGCCCATCAAAAGCTACAAAGTTGGATCATGAAACTCAAAGGTATGAATTTTAAAATGATATGCCATTATTAAGTAGGAATATACCTAAACTAAAACTGAAGCATAAAAACAAAATGTAGGTATTCACCTATGGAAAAACTATACGTGCTTACAACATGGTATCATATGTGATACCTTTATTTCATAATTAAATATAAATTATTAATTAATTGAATTAAATATCTATACAAAATTGCCTCGGGATTGGCGACAAAGCCTATTGGGAATGAAATGATTGCCATACATACCGGTACATAGAACCTGGTTATTATTCATTTTTTGACCCAGTCACACCCAGCTATAACAGCAATATATATTGAATAACCAATCAAAACTGAATAAGAAAATATATATATTATCTTGTGCGAATTTGTATAAAATGTGTTTTGTTATTAAAATATATTTCCTATTTTTGGTTTTTTCAATATATATATATATATATATATATCGACTATTTGGTGAATATTTCTTATTTTTGGTGATTCTGGCTACTTCTGCGTAATTCAATTTGTCATGTTTTACAAATAAATCATTTTTAGCAATTTTTCGTCTGTTCAGTTCGGTCTTTTTGTGACGAAGTATGACGTGTCGACATGATCCGCCATATTGCTCTCGATGAAGACAAGAGTTTAAACCTTTTTTTAATCATAGAATAATTAAGACATCCGTGACCTGCCCTAAATACAATAGTGCTTGTATTTTAAGAAAAGACCAGAAGGTCTTTAGATGCCGTAAAAAAAATCTTAAAAATAAATGTGTGTCATTTCAGTTTAAGGGCAGGCAAAATTTAGCGGACTACCCATGCAAGGTTGGCACATGTTAATACATTATCATTTGTATAATTTAGGTCTTGGGGGTATGGGGGTGCAGCCCCCATAAAGATCACGCATCACAAATTGATTGGTCCTAATGTTTTGCGGACAGTTCAGTACGTGACACCGGTTAGGTCAACTGTACACCCTAGATGATTGGTTAGGTTAAGTCATGATATTTTCATTTAAATTCATTAGTTTAAATAAAAATGATGAGTGCAAACTTTTCTGGTTAATTTTGAGGTGTTTTGTATGAAACTGCCATCTGTTTCCTGTGCAAATGCGTAGTTTTCAAGATGATGATATCTCGAAAACTATGCATTTGCACAGGAAATGGATGGCAGATTTGTGCAGAGCACCTCAAAATTGACCAGAAAAGTTTGCTCTCATTATAACGGAGCTCGTTATGTTACAGCGAATGCTTTGAACAGGGAAGATGTGCTTCGTCTTCCCTAAAGTTCTGAGTGAATTCCTTATAATATAAAACCTAATAACTATAAAAAGGATAGGCCTATTCATTCATGGGTTTAAATAGTGACTGCCTATATTAGTTAGACTGAGTGAACTCATTGTGTAGGCTCTATCGTAATGGCCCTACATCAGAGAAGACTGTCACGCCCTACATCGAAGCAAACTAAGGCCCAGCAAAAATAAGGTGGGACACACTTTCATTCACATATAGGTATCTAAAATCCTGAGGCTAGAATTATCGAAAACAATTAATATAAAGAGGTCCTTTGAAGACCTACACATATATAACTCCCTAACGAAAAAACATAGGGCTTTTGTCAGTAACTCTCCACTGAAGTCTGCTGGAAATTTCCAACGGATGAGGGTATTGGGCAATTAACCCATAGCCCTATATAGTTTTTTTCATACACCTTTGATAGTAGAAACTAGAAGCACAACTCCCTAAAGATTGGAGATCAATGGGCCCATTAAATTGTTTGGAATTCATTTGGTCACAATATAATTTTTGGTTTAATTTGACTATCTCAAAGAATGCTAATTTTGTTACACTTGAAATCAATATTATAATCCAAAAAATTGAATATGCACATGTAATATTTTGTTTATAGCTATTATACATTCATGAATTTGTTTCAGGTCAATGATTCATCTCATGAATGAACTGGTTGAAGCTTTCCATTCTACTGACAGTTATGAGAGGAAACTCAAAATATTGACTATCTCCATTTACCATATCAAAAACTATAAATCTGTTTCAGACAACTGAATATTTAGTTAAGAAAAGCAGAAATATTAAACAAAAACTTGGAATTGTTCCTGAAATTGAACCAATGTCAAAAGGAAAAGTAATAACTAAAGGTACTAAAGATTCTCTTCAGAAATATTTTGAATCAGATGAAATTAGTCATTTGTGCCCAGGTACAAAAGACTGCCTGAGTACACTGGTCTACAAATTTTGAAAAAGTTTGTGCTTCGGAGATAAAATGTGTTTCCTATTATGGATTTTGGGGTGCTAAAAATGAATATGACCATAAAAACAGTCGATTGGCTACAGTTTCCAAGAAAATTTAAGTTACACATTTTGCGTATATGTATACCATATATTAGTAACATACCTGTATAATGCAGTAGGGTGTGTCAATTTGGGAGGTGAAAATTAATTTTTGCCAATTCCTTCACTGAGGGGTTTTAAAAATATGTTTTTGGATGTGAAGGATTCAAATCTGCTATTATTTTTGTGATTGCTCAACACTTAGCTTGGTAAATCTACGTTTGATTAAAAAGCACACAAATTGCTCTCGGAAAACAACATTTATTAATTTTAGCTTCTCAAAATGTCAGGTAATGCTATAAAAATTTTAGTTTCATTGCATAAAACATATCCTAGTAATCATAAAACAACATTAGAAAGTAATGACATCAGTAAAAAAAAAATATTTAAACAAGTTTCATCAAGTCTTGCTTTGATTCGTTCTTGGACATCAGCCACCGACTTGCTTCTTGGCCTTTGATATAGCCCTCACGTTTCTCATGTGTATACACCCTGCCTGCTGCCTCTGTGACTTGTTTCACACACCTCTCTATTGACTGAGCATGACAGGGCCACTGTGGAACTTGCATAGGCTTGTCAAAGAACTTCTTTACTTCCGCTGTAGTCAGTTTACATGTCAAAGGAGGTTCAAATACCCCGTCAGACCAGTCTGTCAGCTCCAACACGGAAGAAGCACTGGGGTTGATGGAAGGTGTCTTCCTGGGACGTACAGAAAGATCTCCAAGTGTGTCATCATCTCCACCCTCATGTCAACAATCTTTTGGACACCAGCTCTTCTCTCCTCACTGTCATCTGAGCACAAGAGTGTCTGGATTATCATTTCGCTGAATGCATACCATGCTGAGTGCTTGATGGTTGGCAAAACAGCATCCACTACAGCCTTCTTTTGCAGCTAACTAGCCGCAGCTGAAACAAGATGTGGCGTGGGCCTTCCACCCAAGAGTGTTTTACTTTGATGTTGAACCAACAGGGGTAGTACACACGAACAATGTATTCCACTATCAGTCTTAAGTTGTTGAG
This sequence comes from Bathynomus jamesi, assembly GCA_023014485.1. Classification (NCBI taxonomy): domain Eukaryota; kingdom Metazoa; phylum Arthropoda; class Malacostraca; order Isopoda; family Cirolanidae; genus Bathynomus; species Bathynomus jamesi. Next base: position 1,521,753 of record JAJOZX010000034.1, on the reverse strand, counting down.
GGTTTTGCCTTTAAGGCCATGTTTTGAAACCCATATGCGACAAAGCCTGTTTGCTGTTGTCAACCACCTTGAATGGCTCACTGGACCAATTTCAAGAAGGGCCAGATCTGTGGGAAGTTCTCCTGTCCTTATGGCCTGTGATATTCTATACCCGTACGCTTGATCAGTAGAGAGATCCTTTATGACAGTCACTCAGTGAAGTAGGAGGCTCTCCAATCGAGAGTTTGGTGAATGAAGGATCAATTTCAAGTTCGGTTGCAGTGTCTAGCATCTTGCCAATGTTACCTGTCCACTTGTTGTTAGACAAGGTCTTCCCATCCAGTGCTGTGATCAAGTGTTGCAGGGGTAACTCGTTAGTGTGGAGGGCACAAACCAACCAGATCAGCTTACGGCAAAGCTTGACCTCTACCCAATACATGGAACCACCCTCCCAGCCAGTGTTAACATTTGTAGAATCACCTCCAATGGCCTGCAGGCTTTTATCAATGCCCTTCTTCATGAAATCTACAAGATTATCAGCAATAACTTCAGCAGGTTTTTTCCTCGTTGAGCCTTTCTCAGGAGTGAAGTGGTAGAGATATCTTCCACCTGGCTCACTGCACACAGAATAATGCTCTTCTTTGATGATGCTGGGGAACTGACGATCTGAATTGTTTGCTTTCAGCATAACTTTAGTTGTATCTTGATGGCCATCAAAGATGATGCAGTCAATTTCACCCTTCTTACAAAGATCATCAAATTCCTGATCCAGGGATCTCATAACTTTTTCTTGGGCCCTCTTGACTTTATTGTGATCAACTACAAGTCTCTTGTCTTCTTCAGTGATCAAGCCAGCATCCATAAAGGCAGCAGTGGTGATGGCAGCTGTGGCACACAGGCTAGGGTGACAATAAAAATCGAAAGTTGGAGTTTTTTATTGGCCATTTGTTCAATGCTGCTACTACATGAGAAAAAATTGTACTGTAAATATTAGGTCATTCAGATAATATTTAAGGGTGTCTCAAGTGAGGTAAATAATTCTCCTTATAACAAAAATTAATTATTCATTACCTAGTAAAAATAAATTAATATTTTTTTTAATTAATGTAAATAAACGTTAGTTTTAGTTCATAAGGTTTAAGTGCAGGCGTACTCCAATCGTAATAAGTAAATAATATATACTGGTCAAAAAAAGAAACGCAATTTTTGAGATTTATTAATAAACATGAGGACTCAGTATATAGTAAATGATTCTTTAACATAACAAACAGTCAATAACGCGTATGGCCACCCCTAGCCACAATGCAGGCTTGGAGTCTGGCCCTCATCGACCTCAACAGTCTCTGCAGGAAAGCAACAGGGATGGCCCTCCACTCTTCAATAATTGCATTGGTCAGTTCCCTGATGTTCTGCGGCTGATGCTGACGTCTGCGAACTCGCCGTTCAAGTTCATCCCATGCGTGCTCCATCGGTGACATGTCTGGGCTGAAGGCTGGCCATGGTAAGGTCTGCACCTGTTGTCCCTGCAGGTACGCCTGCACTATCCTGGCTGCATGAGGTCTGGCATTGTCCTGTTGCAGGAGCACCAATTCTGGATGTTGCCTCATGAATGGAAGAACATGTGGGTGAAGAATCTCATCCCTGTAGCGCTGGGCAGTCAGAGCGCCATCAACAACCACCATCTCAGTTCTTGAAGCAAAGGCAATTCCTGCCCAAACCATGACACTTGGTCCTCCCCATCTGTCATGCTCCACTACTGCAGCATCTGAGTATCGCTCCCCTGGTCGTCTGTATACCCTGACACGGCCATCAGAATTGGACAGTCTGAAGCGAGACTCATCAGAAAAGAGGACTTGGTTCCACATTCTTTGTGTCCAGTCACGGTGCTGATAGGCCCATTGCAGGCTTCGTTGCCTTCTTGCATCAGTGAGAAAAGGACCTCTGTAAGGCCTGCGGGATCGGAGTCCTGCATTACGGAGTCGGTTTCTGACGGTCTGGTCACTAATTCTGTTGTTGTGGATACCAGGTGTGTCTCTGGCTGTCTGACGAGCATTCCGCTGCCGATGATGCAGGTGCTGCAGTACAATGTGGCGATCCTGGTGTTGGGTCATCACACGAGGTCGCCCATGTCTTGGCAGGTCCTGAACACTTCCTGTGGCATTGTACCGTCTAACAAGCCTAGAGATTGTGCTGGGATGCACATGCATTCGTTGTGCAACTTGGACAGCAGACATGCCTGCATCCAACATGCCCAAGGCACGACCTCTGTTGACCTCTGAGAGTCGTGGCATGCCTCAATCACGGGAAAAAGTTTGGTTTTCTCAACGGGCAGTGTGTATTCTGTGAAGTCAAAGAAAAAATGCATGCCTTCATAAAGAATACATTCAATTTAATCTCTGTTTATTGTTTGTAACAAAATGGCGTCTTAGCTGGGATTAGTCAAGTTTAAAAACATGCACTAAGTGGCTTTAAAAGATTTGAACAAACATTTAACCATAATCTTGAAACTGTGATAATACCACTAACAACTTAAATTTTACACCAAATGCAAGCTAATTGCGTTTCTTTTTTTGACCAGTATATTTACTAAATATATTCCAGGGTGTCTTTCATTCAATTGTAGACCACCCATTAATTCTTGCTTTTCCTCAAGCCATACCCCTTTTTCAATGTACCAGGCTGAGACTTCCTATGATCCTCAACAACCTGCAAGAGATGTTGGCGCTGTTCTTCATTCTTCGTAATCTTTGTATTGAAGGCCTGGATCAAGGCAATTCCCCTCTCTGCCATGTCATTGACGACTTTTAGTTCTTCAACTATAGTCAAACCAGTCTTGAAATCTTCGTCGTCTGGCCAGGTCTCTGGTTCGTTGGACAAGAAACCATCATTAATTTTTAGAAGTTCAAAGAGAAGCTTTGATCCTTTCGAGCCAAAGTCCGAGAGCTGCTTTATTGAAATGGAAGAAACAGCAGGTATTGGGGCTCGCTTTGGAGGATCTTCAGCAGCTTCTTTTTCGAGGATTGATCGAGCGATATTCTTTTTCGTCGTTGCATTGATACCTTTATCAAAGAGTGCGAGACCAATCAAGTACTCGCTGAGGTACCATATGTGACGATTGAGGACACTAAGGCAGGATGCTGAGATCTTTTCATCGTGGTACTTTGCTAGGTCTTGAAGAAGCTTCAAATCATTCGCCGGAGCAGATGAAGGACTGCTGGCCGTGAACCACGCGCTGACATATAACTCCAGGGCAAAAAATACAAATCGTTTTAAGCCAGACATTTCACGAGTTGTAAGTCTGAACTGATGGGAAAGCAGCAGGATTTTTAATGAATAAATTACTTTTGCCATCAAACGTGCTCGGTGAAGTGCTCCAGGTCGCCAAAACCTAAAGTTAGGTAAATTACCTCCAAGGATTGTAATCGACAATTCCAAGAATTCACGGTAATCATCCCTCGGCTGATGTTTTGTCAGATATAGATTCCAGCAAGTGATCAGTTCTTCTCGATTCTCTTTCAGACTCGATGGAAGGTCTGACAGGGTCGTGTACTTATCTTGGCAAATTGTATTCCACGTCTCTTTGAAGCGGGAGAATAGGAGGATATCTGGACCAGATGATGGTCCCATGCATTCCATGTATGCCTTCTCAACGACAACTTCTAGGATGTGATGGCGACATGCAAGGTATAAGAGTCGGCGGCCGAGTTTCTGCTCCAAAATTACGCATGCCCCAGACAAGTAACCAGTATTTGAAGCTGTAGTGTCGAAGCTCATAGCTGATAACTTTTCTGTCTGTTTTCAGTCAGGCAGTCGTATGCAAAATGAACTTGAAGCACCAAAAGCTGATCATCCAAAGATTGATACACATCATATTATTTAACGATTTATTTATGAAAATTTTAATTTAATGAAATAAATTAATCGATTTGCATAATCTATAGTATGAAATAAAGGAAACAATTCTATTAAATTATATAATACACTTGCATTCTCGAAACATTTTTGTTTTTGAAGTGTTGTCGAAACTCATTCATTCTTGAAATTTCTTCCGCACAACAGTTTCATTCATGTGACTTGAGGCACCCCTAAATGCTTTCCGAATTCCATGAGATTTCGTCTACGGTGTTTCCTCATAGGGTGGCAGCATTGGACAAATGGCCGGCAAGTTTTTTTGAAGTTCAAATTTTATCCCTATAAGAAGTTGTCACCCTAACGCAGGCCAACACCATATCTGATGCTATGCATAGCAACATTAGGTATTTCTAATGTGTTGTACTCTGACTTTTTATTGGAAGTTGAAGACGTGCTTGGTATTTCTAATGTCACTTCATAACTTCCATCCTTTCCATCTTGAGCATCAGCTATTTGTTCTTCATTTTCATCATCAGAGAAAATTATTTCATTTGATGGCATTGAAACATCCTGCTTACTTGTCTGCTTATATTCAGCAAGCCTTCTTCTTTCGTCATCTTGCCGCTTCTGCTTTTTGACTTGTCTGTTGTGCTCAGGTTGATCTGGCAAGCCAATCTGATGTGGTCCAATAGAACCAGACTTGTCTCTCTGACCTTTAATGAAAGCAAGTTCCTTCACAGGGATCTTCATCTCCCTAGGGCATGTACAGTTAATGTGAGTTTCGTTTTTGCAACCAGCATCTGCAGGGCAGCCAAATTCAGAGCAGAGAACAATTTTACACTTGCAACTGAGGATGTCAAAAAGCTTGTCAAGTTTTGCAATGAAAGCCTCTTTGACATGTAGCTTTCCTCTCCCAAGAGATATGTTTTTGGCCTGCTCCCAGCTCTCTTGGATCTTGTTTAAGATTGTGACTCGTGAATTTACAACGGGGGCTACAAAAGAACTGTTTGCTCATTCCCACTTTTCAAGCACTTTAGGGTAAATGTCCTTTGCAAGACTGGCTGCTGGGTAGTTTCTCACATCCTCACCACTTTGTTCTCTTAGCAGTAGCCCATATTTTAGAACGTCTCGCAGAGTTGAGAGTTCAGAGGGCAACAACTCTACCAGTTCCAATTAGGTTGCTCATATGTGTGAATGTCCCCAGTCTTGTCCTCCTTTTAGAAGCCATTGTAGGTCAATTCCCACTGGTTAGGATGGTAGCACTGATGGACAAGTAATTTTCAGCACACTGATGAATATGTTTCAACCTGTGAAATAAGCAAAAACAGCAGTGCATTATATATACACAGCATATATAATTATTATAGAATTCCACAAAAAAGTCACTATTTTTATGTAGCTTCTTACCAAGCAAAACTAAATTATATTAAATTAACAAAAATATCTTTAGAATTCCTAAGTCATGCTGCAACTTTTTAGCACCCCTCATATTTGGAATTTGAAAGTTGAAAAATTTGACACACCCTAATAATGCAGTCACTTATATTGATTCAACCCGTTGCTTCTTTGCTTGTCTCTGTATTCAACTTTTGGAGCATCTCTTGTTATTGTCCAGCAGTAGTCTGCTAACAATGATGGACTCCATTTCCCCTGATGGAAATGTTCACCATGTTCATCGCTGACTGCTCCGCAGTTGGCTGGAAAAAATTCCAGGTGCGAATGGAGGAAATGTATCTTTAAAGACATATTGCAGCCCGTTTTTTGATAGGACAACAGCAGGTTTTCCACCAGCTCCCTGTAATTGTCAGCTTTGGTATTTCTGAGAAAATTGGTTGCTACTAACTGGAAAGCATTCCACGCTGTCTTCTCCTCACCACCTAGGATATGGTCGAACTCCTCATCTCTAAGAAGCTTGCGGATCTGTGGACCAACAAATACACCCTCCTTGATTTTTGCTTCACCGAGCTTTGGGAATTTACCACCGAGGTACTTAAAAGCTGCTCCCATTTTATCCATAACCTTAACAAAATTTTTCATGACGCCCAGTTTGATGTGTAAGGGTGGTAACAAAATCTTGCTTGATTCTACAAGTGGAGGATACTGAACATTTTTTGTTCCAGGTTCCACTGAGTGTCGGAGTGGCCAATCCTTCTTGATGTAATGAGAAGTCTTAGCCCGACTATCCCATTCACACAGAAAACAGCAATACTTAGTGTAGCCCAGCTGCAGTCCAAGCATGATAGCAACAACTTTCAAGTCACCACAAACCTGGCACTGATGTTTGTCATAGTTTATGCAGTTCAAAAGTTGCTTCATGTTGTCATATGTTTCCTTCATGTGGATGGCATGACCAACTGGAATTGATGGCAATACATTGCCAACATGCAACAAAACAGCTTTTAGACTCAACTTTGATGAATCAATGAACAGTCTCCACTCATCAGGATTGTGAATAATGTTGAGAGCTGCCATCAGACCATCGATGTTGTTGCAAGCTACAAGGTCACCTTCCATGATGAAGAATGGGACAATCTTTTTGACACATGAAACTTACACACACTAACATTTTCAGTGAGGAGATTCCACTGCTGCAATCTGGAGCCCAACAGCTCTGCCTTACTCTTTGGCAGTTCTAAATCTCTGATAAGGTCATTTAATTCATTCTGAGTTATCATGTACGGTTTAGAAGATGTCAAGTTATAAACAAATTCAGGGTCTTGTGAAGTTGAAGGCTCAAGTTTCACAGGTTCCTTCATTCTCCTCATCCTCCAACTCCAGGGAGAATGAGTGTGGGGGCTCAGGAATGGGTAGTCCTTCACCGTGAGGTACTGGGCATATAACAGAGGGTATATTCAGATATTATAAAATCCACTTTCTTGCAAATACCTTTCTTGACTGGAGGCACCATGCAGAAGTAACAATTGCTGACATGATCTGTTGGTTCCCTCCACACCATTGGCACTGCAAAAGGCATAGATTTCCTTTCCCGATTCAACCACTGGTGAAGGTTTGTTGCACAAGTATTGCAGCATATGTGTAGGGCCCAGCTCTTGTCCTGATCTCCAATCTTACAGCCAAAATAAAGGTGATAGGCTTTCCTAATCATGGCGGTTATAGCACGCTTTTGTGATGCAAAAGTCAATTCTCCACAAACATAACAGAAGTTATCTATACTGTTCACGCAATTATGAGACATCTTTGTTCAAATTAGGCTGAAAAAAATTCAGTTTCAAAAGCAAACACTAAAAAGAGTTTGACAAGGGTGCACTGTATGACTGTAGCGTAATATGTAGATGCCTGTGACACATCGACGCCTTGACTCTACTGCGCATGTTTGTAGTTATATTTTATTTTTATTTTAATAAATTAATGTAATTACATTGCATTTTAATACCTAATTTTAAATTAGGTAGGGTTAAGTTAGGTTAGTATTCCATTTATATTAATATCAAAAACATTATGGGAAGCAATATGTTAAAATGATCCAATCTATTTTTTAATAAATAATTTACAAATACATAATGTAATAGATAAATTTAATTACATTTTATTGTATATATATGTATATATGTATATATTTACATTAATTTATTAAAATAAAAAATATAACCGTGCATGCACAGTAGAGTCAATGCGTCGATGTGTCACAGGTGTCTACATATTACGCGACAGATGCAGTTGAGTTAGTAGGGTGCAGGGTTGCCTGATATCTTCATAAAGAGAGCCAATTGGCAATTTTAGGCATCATTTTCGTAATCAGTGACCCAAAATTAGTAAAGATTGACTACTTTTATTTCTGAAGCATTTTGGCTGTTGACCAATGGTATCAGAAATGAAAGTGGGTATAAAGAATCTGTGCAGGAAAGACTGGTGTTAATGAATCTGAAAGAAGCTTTTAGTCTCTATAAAAATAATCCAGATAGTCCCCAAATTGGCTTCTCTAGTTTTGCCAGCCTTCACCCCAGACATTGTGTTTTAGCTGGAGCTGCTGGTACCCATTCTGTGTGTGTATGTACATACCACCAGAATGCCAAAATACAATTCTCAGCTTTGGGTGTCAAAGGGTTGGAATACACAACTCTTATGGAGAAAGCAGTGTGTGATGTCAACAACAGGAATTGTATAATGCAAATATGTAATCTCTGTCCAGAAGAACAAGGTGTGGAAAATTTGGGAGTACCGAAATGGAAGACCCACCTAATCTTGGATAAGCCATATTGACATTCAAAAATATTAACGATAAAAGTATATCAGAGGGAGAACTTGAACTCTTGCTGAGAAAAATTAAAAAGACACCAATGAAGAAACAAATATGGGATGAAAAGAAAAAAGATCCCATAGCTAGGAATGGCAACATGGTTTTGGGAAGAAGAAAAAAAGAAGAATAATAATAACAGGGAGGGGTGAGAGAAAAAGAAGCTGGAATAAAAAAGTTCATTATTGGTGTCAAGAAATTAAATATATATATATAGTTTCAAGGTAAGAAGTTCATAAATTTCTCTTCAGTTATTAAATTTAGGTTAAATAAGCTGACATTTCAGCTGTAATTGTTTAACAAAAGAGTATGGAAGTCCTGTTTATGGACACACAGCTAGGCTGGTTCATCTTTAGCTTAGGTCTTCCATCTTCAACATAGCCTAGGTTGTGTTTTAGGCTACTCTGGTTGGAGCAGGATCTATTTTTTCCATACAAGGTATTAAGAATTTTTTGCTCACTTTTCAAAGTGTTAGTGATCCTGAATGTGAGGAAATAAAATATAAACAATGGGTTACTACAGATTGATGCAATATGGTTGAAAAAACAGAATCTGTAGATGATTTTATAAATTCATTGAGCACAAAAATTGTCAAATTGACACATCATCATTTTATAGTGAAGAATCAGAGTGCATTTCTAAAAATTTGAAGAATAATTTAAACAGCCATACAGCTGTAGTTCTTGGTGACTTTTCAGAAAACTACTCATTTGTAGTACAGGATGTAGCCGAAGGTTTTCATTGGGAAAATACCCAATGCACAGTGCATCCCTTTGTGTTATATTATAAGGAACCAGAAAGTAATGAAACAAAACATTCAAGTTATTGTTTTTTATCTCCAAATACAAAACATAACACTACAATGGTTTACACTTTTTTAAATACACTCATACCTATTAGAAAATCCCACCTTCATATCAAAAAATTACATTATTTTACTGATGGGTGTGCAGGACAATATAAAAATTGTTTCAATTTGTTAACATTTGTAAACATGAAGATTATTTTGGGCTGGAATGTGAGTGGCATTTCTTTGCCACAAGCCATGGTAAGAGCGCTTGTGATGGGATTGGGGGTACAGTGAAAAGATCTGTAGCCAGAGCGAGTATGCAGAGAACATTCGCAAATCAAATATTAACACCAGGAGACATGTTTGAATTTTGTTCAAACAATATAAGTGACAGCATAAATTTTTTTTCAATAAATTCTGAAGAAATTGAAGCTATGGAAAAATTTTTAAGTGACAGATATGAAAAAAAGTATGCGGCTAACAGGAACATACACATTCCACAGATTTTTACTTATTAATGCAAATAACATAAAAACATTTGAATTATCTTATGAAGAAGTTGGTGAGGTGAGGATTATAAGCAAAATTTTTCTGGGTGAAGATAATGTTGAAGTTAATCCAAAAATAGGAGAGTACATAGTTTGTACTTACAATGATCAGAAATGGTTGGGATTTGTACATTCCTATAATGAGGAATTTGATGACTTTGAGGTTAGCTTTTTGCACCCATCAGGATATAGTGTTTACTATTACTTTCCACAAATTAGAGATACATGCCACATATCAAGAGCTAAAATTTTAGGTTTATTAAGCACACCAACTTTAAAGCCAGGAACAATGCTTATTCAATATGTTTTCCCAGAAAATGAGTTGAAAAACTCATGTAATTATGAATCAACTTGATGTAATGTGTGTGTTCAATTTGTATTTTTGCTGTTTATTTTCATCCATGTGAATATATCATTTGTAGTTCTCTATTTTAGTCTGCAGGCATAAAAATGTCAAAATTTCACAATGTACATATTTTTTCAATAATTTTTAAAATATCTTGGAACTTGATACCCATATTTTTTATTGTTTGTATCTTTTAACAATTAATGGAAGCTTAATAAATGAAAATATTTTTTGGGATTTCACTGCCTTGGGGGGGGATTTCATTATTGGTCTACACATTTGAATGTGGTATCATTTAATAGATTTCTTCATGCTGATTCTAAAAATGTATAGTTTTATAGGTGTACAACAAGATGTTTGGGAGTTATTGCCCATTTAAAGTTAGGTGGTAAAGTGGGGGCCCATATCTCAAAAACTATGGGTCATAGAACTTTTTTATTTTGACCAGTGAAATCAGCACCCAGAAGAACCCCATATGTCAATTTTCATCAAAATATGAGTTGGAGTGGTGACACGCATTGGGTGATCTCTCATGGAATGCCCCACCATAGTATGACCTTGGAACTAAAATTGTCATGAATAGTTTATCCTCGTGAAAAATAAATAGCATTTATCACCTAAAGTTATAAAATAAATACTATAGCTGTACCTGATCAGAATAAATATTAAATTACAGGTACATATTAATATTCAAGACTTGAATAAAAGAATTATCATTTACAGGACTTATTATACAAAGTTTTCTCTCTATTTATAGACATGCAGGACTGATGCAAACCCTTAAGAAAACATTCAGTGAGACAACAAACTACAAGAAGAAGACCCAAATACTGACTTTCACCTTAGGCTACACTATTTCCAGAACAGCACCCCTCTCCAATACAACCAGAAGAATGGCTTCAACTGGCTGCCAACTTAGGAAAGAGTATGGTATATTGCCAGAAGTTCCACACATCAACAAAGGCTGGGTGATCATAGAGAAAGAAAAAGCAGAGGTTTGTGCTTTCTATGACTTAGATGAAATAAGCAGGATTTGGCCAGCTAAGAAAGATTATCTAACTATAAGGAATGATCAAGAAGAAAAGCAATTGAAACAAAAATGATTGGTTCTTGGAAATCTGAGAGAAATCTTCATAGTATTAAAAGGTAATGAGACTAACTGCAAAATTAGCTTCTCTTCATTTGCTGCACTGTGACCTAAGTGGTGTTTATTGGTTGGAGCTGGAGGGACACAGTGTGTGTGTGTTTGTATATATATCACCAGAATCCAAAGCTACAACTCTTGGCTCTACACAGAAAGGGACTCTCATATAAGTACATTATTGACTATGCTGTTTGTGACAATAAAAACAAAAATTGTATGGTGTCCAAGTGGAGTAGTCCTGGCATTTCTTGACAGATTGGATTCTGTTGAGGATGCAGTAGGCAACATGATTACGTACAAACAATGGACTTCAACAGACAGAACAACCATTGTGGATGTCAATGAGCCTCTAGAAAATTATCAGAGTTCTTTGGCAAAAAAGTACAGGTATCCCTCACGTGATGCAGTAGATGCATTCCTGGAGAATAGTGGAGATTCCACATTATATGGGGAATTTATCTCATAGGGTCTATAGGGATTGGTGCAGCCCCAACCCAAGTCACCACAAAAATTAAGGAATATGTTAGGAAATAAAATATTAATAATAATACATACCATAATATCTGAAAAAGAAAATATTTAAATAAAATAAATTAATTTATTATTTTGAGCTTTGTTTCCAAGCTAACTGCCTTATGAGATTTCTTTTCCTTACTTTCACCATCACCACCACCACCATGAGGCCTTTTGGAAGACTACACAATTTTAATAGCTTTATAGACTAAAATTATAAAATAGGCAGGAGACATTTGTTCACATCATGAGGATGCAATGTAAAAAAACTCATTTGTGCCACTGATAGCATTGCTCAGAGTAACATGGTCAGTGATTGGTGGAGAAACTGCATCCCTTAAATGGTGTGTGCTGATTATAGCGACTGGCATGCTAGCCACTGCAGTGGCACTGTATTACCATGTTGCATTTACACTGCTAAAAAAAAAATTTTTAATTTAATTATTTTTTTTGACGATGTAATAGCACAACTATGTTGAGTCAGGGATACCTGTGTTTGTATCCTGACAAGACATACTTACGTGGCTGATGCACAAACATCATTTCTTAAAAACCTTAAAGCCAGTCTCATGTTAAATGATGGCATCCTCCTAGGAGAATTCTCTGAGAACTATTCATTTATTGTGCAAGATGCAGCTTAAGGTTTCCACTGGGAAAATGGTTGAGCAACAGTCAATCCCTTTGTGTTCTACTGCAAACTTTGCGTTAATAGTCAACTTCAAGTTAAAAGGTAGTTTCATTTCTGATAAAATGGAACATATTACCCAGCTTGTCTATACATTCTTGAAGCAACTCATCCCTATACTCAAAGAAGAGGCCCCACACCCACATAAGATATCTGATTGGGGCAGAGAAAACCTTGTGGCTTTTAATGCCTCAAAAACTCAGTTCCTCCATCTGTCTAATCATCATAATCTTCCACATGACTATCCCCTTGCCTTCAACAACACACCAGTCAATCCTTCCTCTTTTAAGCATTCTTGGCATTTCCTTTTCTCATGATCTTCCCTGGAAAGATCCCCTATACTCTCTTTCTAAAACAGCTTCTAAGAGGTTAGGTGTGCCGTACCACCTCCGCGGTTTCTTCACCCCCACTCAGTTGCTCTCTCTGTACAGGAGTCTCGTTTACCCCTGTATGGAGCATGCTTCTCATGTGTAGGGTGGCTCAACCCACACAGTTGTACTTGACTGGGTAGAATCAAAGGCTTTTCATCTTATCAATTCCCCACCTCTTGCTGATTGTCTTCAATCTTTCTCTCTTTGCCACAATGTTGCCTCTCTCTCTTTACTATCGCTGTTATAACAGACATTGCTCTTCTGAACACACTAACTGCATGCCTCCTCCTTTAAGGAAAGCACGCAGTACCAGACTTTCTATACTTTCTCATTCCTATTTTGTCCAACTATCTAATGCAAGGGTTAATTGGTATTTTCAGTCTTTCATCTACTCAAATGGTCAACTCTGGAACAATCTTCCTCAATCCATTTTTCTTCCTGTCTATGACCTCCCATCTTTCAAACACGGAGTATCTAGGCATCTCAAAAACCCCAGACCTTGATTTTGGCTGTTCTTCTTCTTCTATGGGGTGCTTTTCCGGGCATTTGCCCTTGGCCCCTCCTTCCTGCATAAAAAAAAATAACAGCAAAAGTGAGTCTTTAGCAACCTTTGAATGAGTAAATCCTCACACCATTTGATATGACGAGGTTTTTGAGAGAGAGCAACACAAAGTTTCTGTAATTGCCAAAAGAAGCAGCCCAGGAAACAACAACAACAATGTTTTTGGAAGAAAGATTTGCAAATTCAGTAACCATCCCTGATACTTGTAAGCTTCATAGACTTGTACATTTAAGTTGGAGGTTGGTGAAATTTCCTCAAGACCTACAAAACTCATCATAGTTGTTGGAAGATGAATATTAGCAACATCACATTCCTACTGAAATCAGCAGTGGGAGATACATAGCTTGTGTATATGATAAAAAAAATTTGGTTTGGTGTAATTGTTGAAAAATCTGAAGTTTGGTGATTATAGGATAAATTTTCTGCATCCATCAAGAAAAAGTATTTGTTAATAAATTGGTAATTTTTGCATTAAATGAATTAAGATCCTCAGAATACACCTAGTACCTATTATCAAATGAAATTAAAACCACAAAAATTACCATTGTTTAACCTCCAATAATAAGAGTTTAGATTGTTAATAAGATACCATACTTTTATTGCATAAATTAAAAGAATATTTTTATAAACCTTGGTTTGCCTCTGCCTGAATTCTTCATTCTGATGGTCAACCTTGCCACTCCACCCTAGACCTACTACAGGTTTAACAGAATCTGAACCACACACTTAACCACTAAGCTACCCAGGGTACCCATTCATCTACTAACCAAACCAAACTAAACCTATGTAATAAGAAATAATGCATTAAAATAACCTGTGAAACAATAATAAAGTTGATTAATAGGATTAAAAATAAGTTTATTATTTAAATAAGTGCTTACCTTTAAATCCAAAGGGCTCCTGACTCGTGAAGGTAGTGTGGAGACAGAGAGAGCCAGTGAAATACAATAATATGCAATGTAACATACAGAGCTGGGCACTTGCATTTTTTTTGCGGTACTACCGCACTACCAAACCAGTACCGCATAACGCAGTACCGCAAAGGATCGCTGAAAGTACAGCCTGTACTTTCAGCGATCCTATGCGGTACCGGTTTGGTAGTGCGGTAGTACCGCAGTACCGGTTTGGTAGTGCGGTAGTACCGCAGTACCGCAAAAAAAAACGCAAGTGCCCAGCTTTGGTAATATATATGTCCACTGTAATTAATTAATTAACACTAATTTTGAGTCTCTCTCAAAGATCAAACCAATATTTATTGCATAACACACTGATGCCATCAAGGGTGTCTGCAGGATTTTTCGCAATGGGGGGGCAAAACTAACTTATTAGTTCTTAGTTCTTATTAGTTCTTTATTTGGTAGAAAAAAAAATGCACTGCGACCACTACGAGTAAAAACCATCATCTCCCCTTATCATAGCCTGCTTTTGGTGCTAAATTTATGTATGTAGTAATACTAAGTACATAAATTTAGCACCGAAAGCAGGCTATGATAAGGGGAGATGACAGTTTTTACTCGTAGTGGTCGCAGTATTTTTTTTTCTACCAGTCAAGTCCATTTTTTATATGTTATATGATACTATGATTAACTATAATCGTGTAAGTTTCAGTGAAATTGACCAAAAGGTTTTCGAGAGAAAAAAATAAATAAAACACTTAATATAATGATCTTTGCAAATAATTCCATTACTATATCTTTCAGTATAGTTTATTTAACACTTCTAAGTTCAATGACATGGCACTTCGGTAAAGTAAAGGTAAAGTAAACGACATTTCCTTGAATGTGGAAACACTGACTGAGCTGCAGTAGAATTATAGAAGTCGTTGCGTGGGCAAACACAAATTTCCAAGGGAGGGCAACTGCCCCCTCTTGCCCCCCCCCGGACGCCCATGGATGCCATGAGTCACTGGCTGCCCACATACCCTTTGGATTAACTGTGTTTGAATTAGTGAGGGTTCACTGTATATATGAATAAAAATTAAAAAATTATAAAATGTGAAAACTACTAATTAATCACAACAGTGTATATATAGGTAATACATAAAGAATGGTAATGAACTTTGCTGTTTATTTTTCAATAAAACAAGGTTATAAACTAGAATATACTTATAGTTCTATTGATTATAGTGACAAATTAAGATGTTAACCTTTTTTTTTTAAAACATTAATTAAAATCATAATAGCCACTGTCCTAAAGTGAATAAACATTTGTAGAACATATTTATTATTTCTATAAAGCATTAATAATGCAGGCCTGTGAATGAGAACTTTGCAAGAGTTGTTTTACTAAGAACTGATTTTATATAATTCAACTAGGCTGATTTCAAATAAGGTGTCCATTTTTTTTTTTTTTTCTATCGTGTAAGGATTTTCTGCAAATTGGAAGGAAAAAGAAAACGTAAATAATTATTATTTATTTCAATTTACATTAGGTACCTATTTTGCTTTGTTATACTAATTACAAATGCAAAAAACTTTAAAAAGAAAGACTACTACTAATGTCAATTGCATATTCATCTTTATTTGTGTTGAGTTTTCTTGTGAGATCTATATCTTTTAGTCTCGAATGTATGTGCTGCTCCTTTTCTATTATGTTATAATTCTGGAGTATCCCGTTTCAACATCCAGCAGTAATCAGCCATCATGCTGATGTCCCACTTTCCCTGATATCTCTTCTCCATTTCTTTGATGTCGGTGAAACTGTTCTCCTTGTTCTTTGCTGAGTGCTCCAAAATTCTCAGGGAAGTAATCCAAGTGTGAATGTAAGAAATGTAATTTTAAACTCTTATTTACATCCCAACTTTTTGAACTTATTTAGCATGTTCAAAATGTTTTGGTAATTAGGGTCCTTGTTGTTCCCCAAAAATTTGCTGATAACATCCTTAAAAGCAATCCATGCTTCTTTTTAAAAAATTGGATGAACACTTTGAAAGAACATTAAACAAAGTCAGTTTTCTAATTTGGGGACCAATGAAAATTCCTTCTTTCAATTTTGTTTCCGAATGAGTTGGGAATTTACTACACAGATACTTAAAACAATCTTCGTCCAAGGCCTTAACAAATTGCTTCATAAAGCCTAATTTTATGTGAAGCGGAGGTAAAAGGACTTTCTTTGTGTCAATCAAACTTTCATGTTGAATGTTTTTAGAACCAGGTATCAGGTTGACTCTGCATGGCCATTCCTTTTTTTTATCCAGTGCTGAGTTCTTGTTCAGCTATCCCATTCACACAAAAAACTTGGAAACTTCATATAACCTGGTTGTTGACCTAAAAACTTACAAATCACTTTTAAGTCTCCACAAAGTAGCCAACTGTGTTCTTTGTATTTAACCTTAGCTAAAAGCAGCTCAAGATTTTCGTATGTTTCCTTCAAGTGAACCAAATGAGCCACAGGAATAGATGCATACAAGTTACCATTGTGAAGGAGGATCCCTTTTAGACTTCTTTTGGAGGAATCGATGAAAAGTCCACGCATTTGGGTCATAGACTGCAGTGCCTAGCTTAAGAATTACAGTAGTTCTGAAACATTGTTACAATATACCAGTGAATTTTCTTGAGAAAAGTATTGGATGAATTCTTTTTCTCTTTCTGTACCAGTGAAATGACATCCTGGGAGAAAACAAGTTCTTTGCACAAAGTCTGGATCCCAAAATCTTTGAAGAATCCTTCGGGGGAGATGAATCTCTTACCAAATCATTAAGTTCACTTTGTGTAAACAATTAGGGTTCACCAGATATTTTGGTTTGAAAACAAAACTATATCATCATTTCCATCATCATCATACACCGAATCAGATGAAGTTATATCAATAGTATTTGGTTTAGTAGGTACAGGTATACCAGATCTATGAGCAACAGGTCTTATAGCAGACTGAAAGTTTGGATGAGAAATTTCCTTTTTATTTCTAGTATTGTAGTCTTGCACATTACATGAACAAAAATAGCAGTCATTGCTGTGATTTCTAGGCTCATGCCAGACCATTGGAATTCCAAATGGTAAAGAATCCTTTTTACCTTTACTCCACAGTCTAAGTTGTTCAACACAAACACTGCAAACTTTGTGTGGAGCCCATGATTGTCTTGATCCCTGAGTTTCATTCTGAAGTATGCATAGTATGCTTTCTTGACAAAGTCTGTAATATCTTCTTGCCTTTGTTTTTTCACAGTAAATTTTCCACAAATATAACAGAAAATGTTTGGGCTACGCATGCATGCACACTATAAAATATGACATTTTGTGAAAAATCTGTATGTGATGGTGAAAAATTAATAATATTTTTGGAATCAGCGTGCAAAAATTACTATACAAGTGATAAAATATTTTGAACAAGAAAACCATTGCAGGCCTGTGTAATTAATTTCAATTTTTATTCCACTGATTTGATATAAAACAAATATTTCATTTAAGGTATTGCCATCTTATCCTAATTAGAAATTGGATCTATATTATAAAAATAAGAGAAGAAAAATGGAGAAGTATAACCTTTTTATCATTCCATATACTGTATATAAATTATCATAATATTGTAAGAATCTCTTTTAACTGTTAGCCTAACCCAAGTGTTGTCCTTGGTTTCCTTATACTCACACAGTGCTCATTGCAACAGCTATTGCACTCTAGGCCTAGAATAAATCTTAGATATATTCACAAACTGGCACCTTCCATATATTGCAAAGGTGCAATTTCTTATCCAACCTTGAAGATGACTTAGCTGTTTAAATAGCTAATACAATAGTTTGCTTCAGTTACTTCATGTTATTAGTGCTACAGGAACTTATAGGAATGAAAAGGATCTTTTTTACTTGTTTCAATGTATCTTCAACATGAAGAAAAATCAAATAAATCCGATTGGTGGTTTTTTATATATATATATAAAAAAAAATAAAAAAATCTTGCTAACCACTACACCACTGAGGTACATTGCTTTATTTTTTAAGAATAATTTTCTTGTATCAGTAAACTTGAAGGTACTTTAGTCGATTATCAGTAATTACATCAGTAACTCGAATGTAACCCCTTGTTCAATAATTTGATACAAAATTTTATATATACTTTCTTACTCTGCAGCTCCCAGGTACTCTTCATGAGAACCTGGTGGCACCCAGGAAGTCTGCCACATCCACTGGGTGGATCCAGAGGTTTCTTAGTGAAGAAATATTGTATTGGTGTCTAAGCTGTGTGTAAAAAGGGCAGTGGAGTAGTAGGTGTTCTACAGACTGTTGGGTAGTGGTATCTGGGACATTCAGGGTTGGCTGTTTGGTTGATGCAGTGTTTGTACAGCTGCAGGGATGGGTGGTGGCCCAAGCGGAGATGGGAGTGTTACACACGTGTTTCAGTGGAGGAGGGCCTCAGAAGGGTCGATGTTGGGTGGAATTGCTTTTAGTATCAAGTTTGGGGGGGGGCAGTTTCTTAAGGCTTGTTGTGTCAGTTGAATGTGTGTGTGTTTGGTGGTGGGTGTTGGGGGAAGCTGGTTGTATTGCTGAGAGTAGTGCAAGGCTGGAGTGTTTTCTTGTTTCTAGCTGGGGGTTCTAGTTCTCTTGTGTTGGCATGGATGTGAAGGTGAAATTGATTTGGCATAGAACTGTTACTATCATGTTTAGATGAGAGTTGGACAGAATTTTTGTGTCTGTATGGAGGTGGTTTATGTTTGTGGTGTGGGTACAGCCTGTGATGACTATGAGTGCTTTGTTTTGTGTGGTTTGGAGTTTTTTGAGGTAAGTGTCAGATGTTTGTGGAAACCATGCAGTTGAATTGTAGTTCATTGTTGTGTGAATGAATTGTTTATAGAGAGGAATTAAGATTTCTTTGTCTTGGCCAAAG
Organism: Bathynomus jamesi; assembly: GCA_023014485.1. Classification (NCBI taxonomy): domain Eukaryota; kingdom Metazoa; phylum Arthropoda; class Malacostraca; order Isopoda; family Cirolanidae; genus Bathynomus; species Bathynomus jamesi. The sequence continues at coordinate 1,502,889 of JAJOZX010000034.1, read as the reverse complement.
GTTGTACCCGTGAGTGCTTTCAGTATGTTGATTTTGTGTTGATTTTGGTGATGGGGGGAGAGAATGTCATGTGTGTCATATGTGACTCTAAGAATGGTAGGCATTTTGTTGAGGGGAAGAAGTTGACCTGCAAGGGTGATTGTTGGGTGCTTCTTTGTTTCATGTGGATTTTTGGGGTGATGCTGACCTGTTTTTTGTTAGCCAGTGTTCTAATTGGTTGAGGTATGACTGCATGTTACGAGCTGCTGCTATGTATTTGGGGTGTTGCGCTGTGATGGTTAGGTCATCTGCATATGACTGAACATGGATGTTTAGATTGGGGGGTGGTTGTGGTAGATCATGCATTAATAAGTTGAAAAGTGTTAGAGGAGAGAGTGGCACCTTGGGGGACACCAGTGAAGAGAGCAAGTGTCCTGGATTTGTGACTTTTGTGTATGACTTTTGCTTGTCTTCCTGATATGAAGTTTGTTAGCCATTTCTTCTCATTGTTGTGCATGTATGTGTCTAGTACCTTTTTGGCTAATATGTAACAGGGTACAGTGTCAAAGGCCTTGTTTAGGTCTATTGCAGCAAGTATAGTTCATGAGGCAGAGCTTTGTTGGTTAAAGCCATCTAGTATGTGCTGTGTTAAGTTGGTGAGGAGTGTGCTGGTGGAATGATTTGGCCTGAAACCATGTTGTGTATTAGAGTGGGATGTGTGGTTTGATTCTGTTGTGGATTAGTTTTTTAAGGATTCTGGATATGGAGAGTAGGGAGATGGGTCTGTAGGAAGAAGGTTGATTTGGAGGTTTATTAGGTTTTAGGATGGGAATTATGTGTGCTTGTTTCCAGATTCTGGGTATTTTGTTGTGTAGTTCAGGAAAAGTTGAAGATTTTTGTGGTGCCAAGGTGTTTTGGGTATATGTTGTGGATGTGGTCTGATCCTTCTGCATATGATTGTTTGAGTGATCTGATGGCTGCCTGGGTGTCTGTGGCAGTAAAAGGTGGATTGTCATTTTGGTTAATTTGTGTATTGCAGATGTTCTTCACTATCTTTGTGTTTTGAGGGGAGGTTGGTTTGTGGATGATTTTTGAGTAGTGTTCCATGAGGATGTTGCAAGGTTGTTTTGGTGTATGTACTTTATTTTGGTTGGAGAGGAGTGCTTCATGTGTCTGGGAGGTGTGGATTTTCTTTATGGTGCACCAGAGCTGGGTGCTGAGAGTTTTGTGGTCTATAGTGCTGATGTATTCTTGCCAGTTTTTCCTTTTTGTGGAGTGATGAGGTTGGTGATGGTGGTATTCAATGTTTGGATCTGTTCAGTTTCTTAAATGGTTGGTGTTCTGATTTGTCAGTCTATTTTGTTGTTTAATAAGGGCTGCAATTTGTGGTAAGAAATGTGGGTTGTATTGTTTTGTATGTTCTTATGGAATATGTTTTTTACTGGCTTGGTTAACTATGTTAGTGAAGTGTGATATGGCTTGGTCATATAGGGTGGTCCACAAAATGGAAGTATTTTAAATTCTTCCTCCCAGGGTTTCATTAGGTTCCTTTTCCCAAAAAACTTCTCTGAGCAAAATTTGGGTTCAATCGGTTAATATTTAGAGGTGGCTCAACTACCCCCAGAAGTCCACATTCATGGCTTCTGGGTCCCCCCCATATATTGGTATTATCCGCTTGTTGGCGGGGGTATCATGGCTGACCAGGCCACTCATTGTTGCCCAGCTAAGATTGTGGACTTGTTAGAATCAGGAAACCTCTTTCAGTGCTCAGCCACCACACTTTAAAAGAGAAACTGGAGTTGATCTTCTCCTTCCGTCAGAGTTCCGCTGAAGGTCTGAATGAGAGCTACTGCCCTTTCAGCATGATCATTAACTACTTTGATGTTTCCTATGATTCTTTTAGCTTCTTGGAAGTTTTCATTCTCCTCCCAGGTGCTGGGGTCATCATCAAGAAAACTAATATTGATCGGTAGGGCCTTAAGAAGCTTTTATGAGTTCTTTGTGGCAAGAGTTTCTAATTTCAGTGTTGCTTTGCATTCCTTGAGTCTTCTTCTCTTTGAGAAGTCTAATGACCCTTCCTTTTCCCTCATACACTGGACCATGATTCCCTTGGTGTCTGGTGCAACAGTTTGATTGAAGAGAGCAAGGGCCACCAGCTCTTCTGATAAGTACCAGCTTTTTAAGTAGATTAGGACTCCAAAAAGGGTAAGGGTTTTCAGGTCCTTCTTCTTCTCTCGAGGAGTCAGGGTGATTTGATTTTGAAAAAGCCACATTTTGATGCATAGATAACTTTAGCCATCCACCTTGCATAGTGCGTGCCAGCAGGACGTTTGAATGTGTAACTTTCAATTTTTTCACCAAGAAAGATCAAAGAAAGTTCCAAAAACTCTTTATAGTCATCTCGAAAATTTCCAGTGGCCAGATGTTCTTTGGCAAAGGCAATTATTTCATTTCTGAAAGGATCAACTTGCTCCTTCATCTCATCATCATCCTGTGATGTAGAGAAGGTTTTTAAATCAATGTAGTCCCACATAGATTGGAACCTTTTGAACAAAAGTGGCTCAGGGGCAGAAGATGAACCATGGACTGCTTCAAACACCTCCATACATGACTTCCATGCAATGATGCCTACAGGCAAAATAGAAGAGTGGTCGACCAAGTTTCTGTTCCAGAAGAACGCATGCTCCCCTGTTTGTTCCTGTATTTGATGCTGTAGTATCTGATAACATTCCGATTATTGACTTATCTATGTTCCATTCGGAAAGAAGATTATACACTGCAGCTGATTGAGCTTCCCCTGTTCCACTTGGTAGTTTGGGAACACCAAGCAGTTTTGAATCACCTGATTCAACTGAAGAGACAAGGACTGGGAGTCTGTCTACCTTTTCATTCTTGGCAAGTAGATTAGGGATCAACTTCCCATCCCAGTGGACAATCGAAATACTTGGACTAAAGCTAGCTTTAATGGCATGGGTTATTTGCCTTCGATGCCTTTTGATTGAAGAACGAGAGATGTTCACCTCTGAAAGATCTTGACCAAGGCTAGATGCAGTTTCAGCTAATACAAAGGTGGCCCTCCTGTCACTGATGCCAGTCCTGTCCAGAGCAGCAGCCAATTCAGGAGATATGATATTCTTTGCTGCCTTTTTCTTTGGTGGAGTTGGTCCGCTGGTAGATGGGGGATTAATAAGGTAATCTTCATCTTCTCTTTCTGACTCACATAAAGACTCAGAAGAAGAACTTCCCTGATCTAGCATAACTTCCTGTGAAGCAGCATATTTTTCTTCTTCAGCTTTCCGCTTCCTATTTACCAATTTCATTTGCTTCTCAGCAGCTCTCTTTTCTGCCTTGTCAGTCACCATTTCTGCAGAGACCATTGATCCCACTCGTCCCGCTTTCCTTTGTTGGATCAAGAACTGCCGGTCTTCTTCATTTTTGATTAAGGTAAAGGCATCAGCATGGGCAACATCAAATAGGTTCTCCATTTCTTCCTGAAAGGTTTTCTCTTTTTCTAATTGAGAGTTGCTTTTCCTCCCAGCATTCTTCTTAATCGCTTTCCACTCCAAGTGTAGAGCCTGAATTTTGTGAAGAATGTGGTCTTTCCTTTGAGTAGGGATTCGGGCTCTCTCCCAGAAGAGACTCAATTCTTCAAAAACAGCTTCTGAACTAGGTTTGATCTCCTTCTTCAAGACTTGATGATGGTGGAGGAACATGCGGAGGACCTGGCCACAGGAAGGCAGCTTGGCTCCAGTGATTGTTTCCTCTGACTTTTTCATTAAGTAAAATGTATGTTTATTTGACATTGCAAAACCTGTAAATTTAATAAATCTATCTGAAAGAAAAATAATCATTAGTTAATGTATCTGTAAATAATGTTTCTTTTAATTATTCACTATATTAATAAAGGGCATAATGGTATACAAAAAACAGCTTTGAGCCACCCCTAAAAGTTATTCGATTTGCCTTAAATTTTACATGAAATATTTTTTAGCTAAAAGGAACCAGATTATAGCCTGGGAGGAAAGAAAATTGAACTTCGATTTTTCACCCCATTCTGTGGACCACCCTATAATGGCCAATCTAGACAAACGAGTCTAGTGTGAAGTCTTGTAGGTTGTTTTTGATGTGATCTGTGAATGCTTGCCAGTTTTCATGTTTGTAGGTTTTCTTGAAAGTAGAATGTGCTGGGTGGGTCAGTTGATATGTAATGATGATTGGTAGGTGGTGTGAGGATAGTTCGTACGGTATTGTCTGCCATGTTGTGTGTAGTGTGGGTTGCTGGTTGTGTTGTATAGGTTTTCTGGCAGGTTGATTTCTGTAATTTAGAATATTGAGAGAGCTGAGTTGGTTAAGAAAGGTTACTTCTCTAGTGTCTAGGGCAGGGGTGGGGAAATCCTCGCCCGCGGGCAAAATTTCGCCCATGAGCTAATTTCAATTCGCCCGCTTAGGTATTTATTATTTACTAAAAATTATTTATTTACAGCCCAGTAAATAGCTTTTTAAAATACATCTTATATACAGCGTGTCCCAAAGAAATGTATACCCACTTTGTTCGATAATACCAGCTATGAGGATAATAAATATATTATTTTTTATATGTTTTTAATAAAGAATTTTCTCCTGAATCTAAATATGTAATTATTTTTATTAAAAATTGAAAAACAAAAAAGTTACAGATGTTTAAATTATAATTATTATTTTCAAGACTTCATGTGCGATATTTTCTATTTTTGCACGTATACGAGATAAGTTTGAAACCGACGGCACTGTGCAAAACTTACAAAAACAACATTCTGGAAGACGTCGAACATCTTGGATAAAGTGTCATTTAACCATGGAATTTGTAAATTTTTTGAATTAACTAATAATTACAACATTTATGCTTCAATATCAACACTAAACATAAGTATCTCAAAACAGTCAGTTAAAATATTAGAAAATATCGCACATGAAGTCTCGAAAATAATAATTATAATTTAAACATCTGTAACTTTTTTGTTCTTCAATTTTTAATAAAAATAATTACATATTTAGATTCAGGAGAAAATTCTTTATTAAAAAACATAAAAAGTAATATATTATCCTCATAGCTGGTATTATCGAACAAAGTGGGTATACATTTCTTTGGGACACGCTGTATATAAGCTTAAAATTTGCCAGATGCCCACGGAGGTGTTTATGTTATCGATTTTCGCCCTTGGTACTGAAAAGTTTCCCCACCCCTGGTCTAGGGTGTGTGTGTGGTGAGCCAGGTGGGGTGGTGGGCATTGAAGTCTCCATATACAATGGCTGTCCATCAAATCTGAGATGAAACTTCAATCAATATAGAAGAAAGTTTGATTGATATTGAAAATATCAAAACTCTTGTGGACTTTTTCTGAGTTTGAAAGTGCTTAAATTCTTTGTATGTCTCATTTTTCTATTTATATACACACTTTTTTCATTGCCACCATTAAGGAATGAGCACACTAAGATAAAGCAAAATTTATTTCTACATGGTCTGAATGACTTAACTGCAACCAACAAAGGAGAATTTAATTGTTTTCAAGGTGGTTTTGGTATTTTACATGTTTTGCATGTAAAAATAGGAAGGAAAGGAACATGAATTCCCAAATGAAAAGTGTATTATAACACAGCTAAGCTTGCTTCCACATCACCATCTGACAGAGCCATTTTCCAGAACAAAATCAAGATGGCACTGCCCATCACCCTAGCATAAAGATTAGCTATTCTGCAAATAAATACCAACATACATTGGTGGGATTTTTTAATACTGAAAAATGCTTTGATTAATATTGAAATCCAGTTACATCAATCAATATTAAAGTTTTGATAAGAGTTGATTAGCCCTAAAAACACACACACACACACACACACACACACACACACACACACACACACACACACACACACACACACACACACACACACACACTAATTGTTCAAGCTATTCATCAGTCCTACTTTGTCATCTAGACTGGACCTTTTATTGTGTGTTTGTCTACAGCTCCACTTAACTCTTGCCTTAGCCATTCTATTACATGTACTTTTTATTTTCATGGAGTTCTTATTACTAATTTTATTATTTATTATTTAATTAGTTATCATTGATTACCTTGATGAATACTCTACTTTTTTATTTTGAGATTGTTTCCTGCCAATAGACATTGTCATTATCACCACCATTACCATGTACAGTAATTCCTCGCTTAACACAGTAGTTGTGTTCCTGAAAACTACTGTGTTAAGTGGAGATGTGTTATGCAAATATAATTTTCCCATAAGAAATAATGTAATATAAGAGGGTTGCATGCAAATGAGGGAGAAACCGAGCATAACATGCAACAATATATATTTCTTATTTTTATTTTATCAGCATAGGCACAAATTGTTCTCAAAGTTGCCTCATTAAGGCTCAGAGCATGCACAATATCTGCTACACATTTGCCTTTTTTGAATCTTTCAATAACAGCTAATTTTACCTCCAGTGACATGAAAAAAAAAATTTTCTTCTGGGGCACCAAAACACTGCTTTCCACTCGGGATTTATCTGTGTCATCCAATATTAACCATAATATAATATAATCAATACTTTGCGAAACTGTTGCACAAACACACAAATAAGATGGTGGGCAGGCTGATAACTGAGTGGAAGAGACCATGTAGAGTTACTGCAGATATACGAGGGTAATTCAATAATGCTCCACACTTTTCATTTTCACAATTTTATTTTCACATCTGATAGATTATAAACATATCAATTCTCAACATAGTCTCCCTGTTTCTCAATACACTTAGTCCAGCGATCTACAAGCTTCCTAATGCCATCACAAAAGAATGTTTTTGGCTGTGTGCATAGCCAGTCATGCACCACCTTCAGATCATCATTGCCTTGGAATCGCTGATGTCTCAAAGCATCTTTTAGTGGTCCAAACAGGTAAAAATCCAAAGGTGCCAGGTTTGGAATGTAGGCTGGATGGTCGAGAACTTCAAATTTAAGTTCTTGAAGGCATTTTCTAGTCTGTGCAGTGGTATGAGGGTGCGCATTGTCATGTAACAGAATAACACCTTCTGACAATCTCTCGTTGCAAGGAAGTTCAAAGCGCAGCCATCAGCAGGTAAAGTTATACTAACACTGTTTTGGGATACATGAGGCACTATCCTTGAACATTATCTAGAGCGTGGAACTACAGTAACAAGTGCATCATATTCTGACATGCCTTGGAATGAGTTAAAGCAAGCAATTTGCACAAAATGGAGAGGGAGATTGTTGGAAGGTGTTATTCTGTTACATGACAATGCGCAGCCTCATACCACTGCACAGACTAGAAAATGCCTTCAAGAACTTAAATTTGAAGTTCTCAACCATCCAGCCTACAGTCCAGACCTGGCACCTTTTGGATTTTTACCTGTTTGGACCACTAAAATATGCTTTGAGAGGTCAGTGATTCTAAGGCAATGATGACCTGAAGGAGGTGGTGCATGACTGGCTATGCACACAGCCAAAAACATTCTTTTGTGATGGCATTAGGAAGCTTGTAGATTGCTGGACTAAGTGTATTGATAAACAGGGAGACTATGTTGAGAAGTGATGTGTTTATAATCTATCAAATGTGAAAATAAAAAGTGCGGATACTTATTGAATTACCCTCGTACATACATACTGCCTATTGCTGGCTAGGTGTGCAGCTTCTTGGGAACTACTATTCTTTTTCAACCATGTTATAATGGAGAATTAACCATGTTCACCAAGAAGTGTTCCTAAATTGATAAATTGTTATAGCAAAAATGTGTTACGTGAGGAGTTATTGTATATGTTGGTATTGTTGCTACACATACTTTTTTTTTTTTTTTTTTTTTTTTTAGCTCAGGGTAGTTTTTATTTGTTTTGGTACTGTACCCTACATGACTTATTTTTATTTCAATTTTAGTCATCATTTTTTGTTTTCTAAATTTTGTTATTGATTTATTTTTTCATTTATTACCTTCAAGAATATTGTTGCTACTTTATGGAATTTGTATCCTGCCAATAAAGCTTATCATTATCATGTATAAATAACTTTGAAATTTATTAATTAAACTAAATTGAGGTCAGACCTTTATCTGTTCAGATTATTGACCATCTGATATAGGTATAATGGAACCAAAATATAAAACACCCATTTTCTTGAAGAAAAAATTTGTAAATGAACTGGTAGTAAAGGTAATTTAATCCTTTCAAACTACTATTAGCGTACTTCTGTGCCTAATGTAGAGTTTATCCACTGCTTTTTAGGTTAGGCTACTCTTATACATAAAGAGTACTTAGGCCTACTTCAAATCTTTTTTACCATAAATCTTTTTTTTTTTAAATAAAAAAAGTTAATTATTTAATTTATATATGAAAATTATAGTTTCAGAGCAACTTAAATCATTTTTATAAAAAGTACATTTATTGTTGAACCGGCTGGCGTGGTGCGGGTTGTGTGGGTGGTGCGGCAAGAAAGCCAGCACCCACCACAGCAACAATACCGCAGAGACAGAAGTAGATTACATTGAAGAGAATAGTGAAGTTAATCATAGACAGTTCAACACGTACAAAGAAGAAAATTCAAATCAAAATACTAAATATAACTCAGATTTAAGTCAGAGATTTAAAGCTTCAGAAAATCTTGATTTATCTGTCATGAATGGGTCAGCTGGAGAAAAAGTTGCTCTTCTTGATGCTGGAGCTCAGTATGGAAAGGTGATAGACAGACGCATCAGAGAATTAAATATTGAGTCAGATATCCTACCACTTGACACTCCTGTGTATACTATCAGAGAAAAAGGCTACAGGTTAGTAGGCTTCTTATTTAAATACAATGTTTAGTCTGGGCTTTTGACATGATTTTTGTTTTTAACAGTTCTGCTATTTAAGTAATCGTGCATTATTTTAAAGTTAGGTCTGTAAAGGAGGTTTTAATCAGACCATTCATTTAAACTGTTATTAAATTTTGTTTACTCTTATTGCCCAATTAATTGTTTAATGAAAATTTTAATTTTCAATTTGGAGACCTTGTCAAACAGTATATGGTAGTATAATTTAAGATTTTAATCATGTTGCTTACTCTTGTCATATATATATATATATACACCGTATATATATAACACTGTATATACATATATTAATATTGAATATATTACCTTAACAGAGCCATTATTATTTCTGGTGGTCCAAACTCTGTCTATGCTGAGGATGCTCCACAATATGACTCAGATCTATTCAAAATTAATATTCCAGTATTGGGTATGTTGTAGAGATTAATGAAACTAATGGCATAAGGGTAATTAGTTTCAGTGAAAATTGCAGTCCAAGGGGCAGTGGCGTCGATTGCTCTAAAATATTTAGGTGTGATGTTGCTGAGTAGCTGTTGCGTGCAGTATATCAATGTCGTAATTTACCATACCCATTTTTTTGTATTTTTCTCAGCATGTTGAAAAAAAATCAATTTAATCATTTTATGTCTTTTGTTATTTAAATATTTTTTTGGCAGAAATAAGAAATGCAATACAAACTATTTATAATATTTAACCTTTCCTGTAACATGTCACACATGTTTAACCAAAATAAATCTCTTATTACCTGTAGACAACAGTGGTCAATGTACTGTATTTTTCAGTGTATAAGACGCACCCCTATTTTCAAGGCCTTTTTTCAGGAAAAAAATTATGACCAACTGCCTAGTTGTCAGAAAATGTCCGTAATTTTCTACCAGTGAGGCTGACTTTTGTTAAAGCCCTCCATCAAAAGTATGGTGATACATTTTCTTTCACCCATACTCATTATAAGAAAATAGTATTAAGTATACGGGAGACTATACTATATGTTATGAAACATAAAAGTAAATCATTATGCAATACGTACTGTTTTTCTTGTTATCAGTGGGTTGGGAAGAGTAGAAACTTAGTGTAAGATTGGCCAAACCAATACACAGTCAGGAGGGACTAAGAGAGGATGAATTTTTGTAAAAATCTATCAGTTCTTCTAGCCCATATAAAGGTAATATTATGACCTTTGGTGTATAGGACGCAGGGTGATTTTGAGAGCCCTTTTTTTGGAAAAAAAGTCTCTCATACACCAAAAAATACGGTACATAAACTGATAACAAAATATGTTCATGAAATATGAAACACACAAACAGCACTTTGATCACAAGTTGATAATGAAAATGATATGTAACAAAACTGTTCATTTAATATATTTCCATTTCACTTACTTAATAACCAAGAACACACAAATGCTACATGCAATTATTAAAATGCAAATTGACTGCTAAATTCCATGATATGCATATAATATGACATATAATGTCTTATTAGGTGCCACTAATAGTTAGCATTTACAGTAATTCATGCATGAAAGTGGGGGGACAACTGGTAGGTTGTCCCCCTTTGTGAAAAGTGGGTGGGACATGTCCCCTGTGTTCCCCTGCAATCGACGCCCATGCCAAGGGGCATTCCAGCATATACAGCCCAAAGAAAATGGTATTTCAACACCTTACCTCTTCTGATTTGGTTCCTGAGATACAGGAATTTGCAAAATGAAAGTCAAGACCAAGTTACTGATTTTGTTTTGGCTACAAAAGGTAAAATAAAAGTTTGTCAAACCTTTATTTTATCTTCTTTAAAAAAAATTGAGTATGGTAGTGTTGTACTTCAATGTCATTGTTAACTTTTGACTTTGAAGAAGGGTCACTTTTCCTAATTGTCATTGCATTTTGCAGTGTTAAAATATTTTTAGGTCTACAATAAACAGATCAGTGACCTGGGTTTCATCTTGATTTTATTGACCTCTCTATCTCATAAATCACTTTAATGTTGCATGGAGATGAAAATGAGCTTTGCCAAGGTGAATTTTTCACCCAAGATGACCTCATACACTAAAAATCATTAAAATCAGAAGAGGTAGGGTGTTAATCACTGGGCTGCCTGTGCTGGAATGCCCCACGAATGTGTTCAAATGGGAAAAAATATTGTAAAAATTATTCCAATAAGAAAGTTTGTAAAAATTTTCTAAATTTATAAAAGGGTTGTTTTATATAAATCATCCCTTTAGTTCTTTTCCATAGTAAATTTGTTCCTTTTAAGGAAGATTTTAAAAATTGTTTTCTAACTGAACAGGAATTTGCTATGGTATGCAGCTGATAAACAGAGAATTTGGAGGCACTGTCATCAGAAAGCAATGCAGAGAGGATGGTCAATTCACAATTGAAATTGATAATCGGTGTCATTTATTCAAGTAAGCATCAAGAAAGTTTCTTCTTAAATGTTGTTGTTATGATTATTTATTTATTTTTTATTCAGTTGACTCTACTATCTGTGCATATCCATTCCTAGAGGTGTGTGGATAGTTGAAAAATGTGGATACTTGACATTCACTTAGAGAAGAGCTATTTTCTGGTCATATTTCTTAGTATTTTTATAGATTTATACTCTAATATTGTATTTTATTAAATTTTATTGTACTAGGTTATAGAATAAGGATAAATAAAAGTTCAGTATTGTATTTTTCTGCGCTGTATTTTTCTGCTTCATCTTCATCACTTCCATCTTTGTCAGGCTGAGAGTTCGTTACCATGGTGATGAAGGTAGTCTTTGGCTAATTTTGTGTGGATAGTTGACATTTGTGGATGGTGAAGAGTCAATTGTATATATATTTATTTAAACCTCTCTCTTCTTTTTAAATGAATACCATACCAGAACCATACTGTATTTAATGTCAAGATTCATTATTTTTAATTCCAAACTTGTATTAGGTTTACTGGATGAGATTTTAGTAATTGAAAATCAAAGCGGGGAGAGAAAAGTTGGAAGATGTTTTTCATGTGTATGTATGGCATTTGTCTCAAGATCATCAGTACAGTACTTCTTATATTAAATGTGATTAAAGATATTAATTGTATGAGTATCTAGGTATTATATTATTATTATATTATTTTATCTATATCAATTTTGTAACCGCAAGTGTCAAACATTCTTAATGAAGGTTTGTGTTTGTTCTAGCTACCTTTGTGTTGAGCTATTCACATTTTTACTCCTTTACAATAATTATAGCTATTTGTGATGGTCATCATGAATTGTAGGATAGGAATAGCAGTAGACCAAATCCTTCTGTGAAATTCAAATGTATGTTCTATTCGCTCTTTTTAATGATTTCAGGTACCTTGAAGAGCGTCAGAATGTTTTACTAACTCATGGTGATAGTATTGATAAAGTTGGAGATAGCTTTAGAGTTGTTGGACAGTCTGGACGAGTTATTGCTGCAATTGCAAATGAAAAATTAAGAATATATGGTGTTCAATTTCACCCAGAGGTAAGCCACCCTCAGAGCAGTCTTATAGAGTTACAGTACCATAGTTCTTGTGGAAAATTTATACCTTTCAACCTTTCAAATGTTCCATGCAATGATTCCTCATTTCATGGTCAAGCTTGTCACCCCTCCTCTCGAGTTGACCTGGTGAAGTAGTGTTAGTTTCTTGTACTCTCCACCTCACATAGGCAGGTATGCCTGGCTCATTGGGAATTGTTCTGAGCCAGCCATCTAATCATCTTTTGAAGATGTCCACTGCAACACCACTCGTGTTCCTTAGGTCTTTGGGCAGCTGATTAAACAGTTTGTCTTCTCACAACAAAACTATTTTCTTTTATGGTTAACGATGTTCCCTGTCTCACCTTTAATTTGGGAACATGACAGTCTTCCTTTTCTACTTTCCACTGTTGTTTGGGGAGTTACAGGGTTCAGAGTAAGATTAGGGACTAGTTTCTCCATTATTTTCCATGTGTAAATAAGGGTGTATCTCTCTCTCCTCCTCTCTTACACTTAATATACATAAGTTAGGATGGGTTGATATTTTGTATTCAAAAGTGACACATTGTTGGGGTTTCGTATGGGGCACAGTCATCACCCAGTAAAATATTTTGCATATACTAAGTCTCTTACCCACGGCACAAATTTTTGGTTTTAATTTCAATTTACCAAAATGTACATTTTTCAGTAGAAACTTGGATAAAAATTGTTTCAACTGTGTTAAACTTTTTTTTTTTATTCAAATTCAAAGAAAACTACATTTTTATGTGTTTTTGAGTATATACAGTAATACCTTGAACATTGTTGTTATGCTTGTGACTAAGATTTACATCACCATCTTTGTTTTGCTATTTTGGTGTCTTATGCTTGGCAGCATCACCCTTCCCCTCTGCACAAAAGTAGCAAGTGCGACCAAGGTGCCATATTGGACAAATGTTTTGCTTAAAAATAATTTCCAATTTCATTTTTTTTTTTTGTATTGATAAATTTTCATGTTTAAGAAAAGGTTTGAATTGAACAGTTTCTTATTGATGTTTTTCCTGTGATTGAGCTGTTAAAACTAGTGTATTTGAACTGTATTTGTAATGCAAAAATCCTGATTTTGATGCACAAAAAAAATCTGAGAATGGACCTCTTATTTCCCATAGGTTACATTCCTTGAACATCGTTGTTTTGAATATCATTGCCTTTTCCAGGAACGCATTAGCGATGATGATCGAGGTATTGCTGTATATTAAGATAAAAAATAAGGAACAAATTAATGAATTGCATAACATTTTTTAGAAATTAAACATCAGAATTTGTCTTCTTCAAGAAAAAGAAAAAATTAACTAATGAAGTGCTCTTTTGCACAATGCATAAACTTAAGCTATTTTGAAAGTAACACTGCATGTTTATTTATTCCACTGTCTTTTCCAGTCAAATTTAGGCAATCTTGGCCATGATTCCAGTAGGTTAAGAATATATATTTGGCAATTTTCATAGCCAATTGGTACATCAGATGCATTTGTGACTAGATTTACAGTGCTTTCTACCCCTTGGCTGGACAAGGAAAGGCTGGTATTTTGAGTGGGTCTTGTCTTGCTAGCAGAAGTTTCTTATTGCTAAAGTTTCTCAGAAGTGGAGGTGGATAAATTACCTCTTTCTGCCATTCAATCATTTCAGTGTAGTCTGAAGAATCAAAGTTAAGAGTTTGAGGTAGGTCAAAGTTTCTTGATCCAGAAAATGTAGTTCTTGAGAGAATGATTCTCTGGATTGCAACCTCTGTAACTTCTCTTCTTGAGTCTGTTATCATTGATAATAGAATATTTTTACGGTTCACAAAGTGAGTCATTCTGAAACACTGGTTCCATGATCAATCTGTATTTCTCCTTCAAGTCATGCAGCAGATACCCTAAGTACAGTACCAAAAGTTAGAGTCTGTCAGATGCCAGTGGATGTGACTTAACCCAAAACCATCCTAGAGCACAAGGTAGCATAATAATTTCTACGAGATCTTTGAGATCTTGGGTTGGATTTGGTGTTGAGAGACAGTCTAAGAATTCTATTTGCTCTAGTTAGCCAATGAGCATGATGAATTGTACCAGAAGATCTTTCTGCGAGATCTTTGGAGACATTTCCAGATTGAACAGCTAGGCACATATTGTAGATATACTTTTGGTCACTGCTTAAAGCATTAACAACATCAGATGGAATTTCATGGATGTTTCTTTTAACAGGAGAAAAAGCAACCACTTCCAGTTTTGTTAGGTCAGTTTTCAATTTATTTCTATTTGAACCCTTGAAAGTACTTGGGCCTGTTGTTTTTCCATCTATTGCCTCATAGATGTGCCTGAATGGTAGTTCGTTCATATGAAGAAGGCATACCAGCCACTGAACAGACCTATTCAGATAGATTTCAACAAGCTTTATTACTCCACCAATTCTTCCAGTGTTCACAGCAGTGCCATCACATAGTAAAGCTTTTAGTGTCTGAACTTTGAGTCCACTATTACAGTAATGAGCTCTTCTGCTACACAATGAGCATTTCCATGATCAGGTGTTACATGATCTATATAGATATTTCCAGGCTCTTTAACAATGACATGGTGCTCTTCTTTGATATTACCTGCCCTGGTTAATGTGTCAACTCTTCTACCATCAAAGCCAATGCATTCTATTCCTATATTCTCTGATTTAACCCTGGTGCTCAATTTTTTACCTCTTGCTCTTTCCCTCTCCGGCTTTCTATCAATCATGTTGCCCTGATCCAGGATTCCCATATCTTTTAAAGCAGCATTAACAATTGCTGCTGCTGCCCTGCAATTTGCTCTGTAATGATCTGCGGTCACTGCCAACACTTCACAGGTGCATCTGTTCTGGTCATTCTCTATTAACTCTATATCAGGCATAAGTCTTCATCCTCTTGGTCAGCCTTTACCTCCATGCTCTCAGCACCGGTTACATTCTGTTATTCCTGTGATGTTGAAGGGAGAACTCTGATAGCTTCAGTCAATTTTGCTTGTGATCTCATTCGGTGTTCGTGTTCTCTTTGACCTCTAGCAATAGACCTTTTCCTCATAAAAGCAGCTTTTTTATCAATTGGCCCCAGTTGGTTTAATCCTTGCTTTTGTCCTACAAAAGAATCCCACTCAGCAATTATTATTTTATCCTTGCACCAGCAGGCATTTCTATCAATCCCTTTATCATAGCAATCACAGATACATACATCAAACATAGCATCATACTCAGAAACCTTTTGTTCAAATCTCTCAGCTCTTCAGTTTATAGGACCCTTGTTCAACTTTGAGGCTGCTTTTATCACACTAACAACTTTCTGAAAGTTTCCACGAGTACTTAAACTACTTATTGTAGGGAAAGAGAACCTTCTCCATATGGTTTCATCATCTATTGTGACTATGTTACAACATTTATTAAAAGTAATCAATTTATCAACAATCTGAAACAAAAATAAAATATAATTTTTTGCAAAAAGTACTCAAAAAATTAGGGTTGCCAGACTTTTTTGCACATTTGTGAAATTTGGTATGTATATATATTATATGTATGTATATTATGTGTATATATATTGTGTGTATATATATTGTGTGTATATATTGTGTGTATATATATTGTGTGTATATATATTGTGTGTATATATATTGTGTGTATATATATTGTGTGTATATATATTGTGTGTATATATATTGTGTGTATATATATTGTGTATATATATATTGTGTATATATATATTGTGTGTATATATATTGTGTGTATATATATTGTGTGTATATATATTGTGTGTATATATATTGTGTGTATATATATTGTGTGTATATATATTGTGTGTATATATATTGTGTGTATATATATTGTGTGTATATATATTGTGTGTATATACAGTACTGTGCAAAAGTCAGAGACCACTGTCGATCTGATAACTATTAGATAATCTGTTGAATGAAAATTGGTTTTGATACTAAAATACATATTAACTAGAACCTCTGGTTCATATTAACGTATAACTAAGTTATTACTTAAGTGTATAAAGTTGTATAAGCTGGATGACCCTCTAGTCTGCATAAATTGGACTTGAGGGTTGATTCATTATACATATTACTTATAACGCATGTGTTTAAAGATCTAGCGAACTATTACTGATGGATCTGCAGTAAATGCTCCTAAGCTATTGTTTTATCAATATTTACAATTAAAAGTATTGACATATTCACTTAAATTCTGCAAAATAAATTTATCCAAAACGTTTCTCATTATAATCCTAATTCATGCTGTTTTTTTTCTTTCACAGGCTTAAGAAATGACAGAGTACAATTTCTGATGAGATTAGATATAAAATAATACATTTGCTTGGTGAGGGACTGAGTCAAAGAAAAATAAGTGAATCTACAGGCATTTCCAAAACTGGTGTACAAAACATCTTGGCTCATCACAGATCAAATGGGACCCCAGCTGATTGTCCTAGATAGGGAGGCCCTCTAAGCTTTCTCCATCTGATCTACAGTATCTAAAGATTACTTCCCTTTGAGACAGACACAAATCCAGCACTTCACTTGCAGCCGATCTCGAAAAAACAACAGGTGTCTCAGTTGATCATTTTACTGTATGAAGAAAGCTTAATTCAGTAGGTCTCAGATGTCCAATACTTGTGTTCTAAAGCACATTTTCTTCTCTTCTCTCTATTTCCATTCCTTAAAAGTGGCTTTTTTGCTGCAACACGTCTTTTAAGACCTACTGAGATAAGTTTCCTCCATGCAGTAAAGGGATCAACTGAGACACCTATTGTTTTTTCGAGATCTGCTGCAAGTGAAGTGCTGGATTTGCGTCTGTCTCGAAGGGAAGTAATCTTTAGATATTGTAGATCAGATGGAGAAAGTTTAGAGGGCCTCCCTGATCTAGGGCGATCAGCTGGGGTTCCATTTGAGCTGTGACGAGCCAAGATTTTTTGTATACCAGTTTTGGAAATGCCTATAGATTCACTTATTTTTCTTTGACTAAGTCCCTCACCATGCAAATGTATTATTTTATATCTAATCTCATCAGAAATTGTACTTTTTGTCATTTCTTAAGCCTGTGAAGGAACAAAAAAGGCATGAATTAGGATTATAATGAGAAACGTTTTGGATAAATTTGTTTTGCAGAATTTAAGTGAATGTCAATATTTTTAATTGTAAATATTGATATAACAATAGCTTAGGAGCATTTACTGCAGATCCATCAGTAATAGTTCGCTAGATCTTTAAACACATGCGTTATAAGTAATATAATGAATCAACCCTCAAGTCCAATTTATGCAGACTAGAGAGTCATCCAGCTTATACAACTTTATACATTTAAGTAATAACTTAGTTATACATTAATATGAACCAGAGGTTCTAGTTAATATGTATTTTAGTATCAAAACCAATTTTCATACAACAGATTATCTAATAGTTATCAGATCGACAGTGGTCTCTGACTTTTGCACAGTACTGTATATTATGTGTATGTATATATATTGTGTGTGTATATATATTGTATGTATTGTATATATGTGTATATATGTATGTATATATATATATATATATATTATATATATATATAATATATATATATATAATGTGTGTGTGTGTGTGTGTGTATGTGATATATATATATATAGTATATGTATGTATGTATGTATATATATATATAATATTTAGGAGAAATCCAATGACAAGGAGAAATGTAAATGCCATGAAAAGTCTTCTTTAATGCGCAACGTTTCGAGCAAATACGCTCATCTTCAGGCTGTATGATAACAATGTGAAATTAAAATCAATAATTGAATGAAAAACCAGACAAAGAAAATTTCTATAACCTATTCATAAAGGCAAACTTTAAAAGACTGAAAAAAGAGGGTTAAATTCTAAGTTATACAGATTTACATTTAAAATTAAGAAGCTATTTTTAAATACATATAGTAAATGTGAAATTAATACACTGGAAAAATTAACAATAGTACACTGGAATAATGAAACTAACTAACCTTTCACTGCAATTTCCGAGGCTAGACTGATTTAAGCACAAAACGTGAAAACATAAGATAAGATAAGATGGTGAGGGCGATTGGGGAAGGGGGGATTATAAGGAATTGGGGAAGGAGGAGGGATTATAAAAAGTTTAAAGGGACGGCTGATGAGTCAACATTTAACGTAGGGGTCAAAGTTTTAATATAAAGTGATTCCAGAATTCTAAGTGAGTTGGGACAAGTATTACAACCAAGAATTTTAAAATTTTCTAAAGTGACATCAGTTTTACATTTGATACTGTGTTCCCGAATGCTAGAAACTTCTTTAGTTTTTAAAATTTTACCTGTTCAGCCACTTATTCCCATATGCGAATAGAATCTAGCCCTGAGAGAGCGAACAGTGCTGCCAATGTAATTCCCAAGGAGACACCTAGGGCAGGTAAATAAATATACAACACCGCTACGCAACGAGTCAGGGGTTCGATCCTTCGCTGAGAAAAAGCTACCTAAAGACGTTTTATTAATAAATATGATGCGGAAATCAGTATGATAAAAAAATTTCCTTAACAACTTTGTAAATTTAAGCTTAAATTCCTTATTCAAAGGACCCATTTCAGGTACCAAGAAATATTTTATATCCTTCGGCACTGTAATACAAGGAAGTTGAGGGCTATAAACATTATTTAAGAAGGATCTAATTAGTTTATCTACATATTGAACAGGAAAACTATTATTGGTAAAGTATGATCTTAGATTATTAAATTCATCATTAAGTAAGGTAAAACTAGAGGTCAAATTATATCCTCTGAACAGGAGAGTTTTAATACAAGACATCTTATAGTTGAAATCAGTAAAACTAAAAAAATTCATGCCCAAGCCAGTGAAAGTGGGTTTCCTATAAACTGATGTAGTAATAGAATCACCGTTCTTCGAAATTAAAAGATCTAAAAAGGGAAGGGAGCCATTTTTCTCAGTTTCCATTGTATACGTTATATTCTTTGCACCCCAATATAACGTATACAATGGAAACTGAGAAAAATGGCTCCCTTCCCTTTTTAGATCTTTTAATTTCGAAGAACGGTGATTCTATTACTACATCAGTTTACAGGAAACCCACTTTCACTGGCTTGGGCATGAATTTTTTTAGTTTTACTGATTTCAACTATAAGATGTCTTGTATTAAAACTCTCCTGTTCAGAGGATATAATTTGACCTCTAGTTTTACCTTACTTAATGATGAATTTAATAATCTAAGATCATACTTTACCAATAATAGTTTTCCTGTTCAATATGTAGATAAACTAATTAGATCCTTCTTAAATAATGTTTATAGCCCTCAACTTCCTTGTATTACAGTGCCGAAGGATATAAAATATTTCTTGGTACCTGAAATGGGTCCTTTGAATAAGGAATTTAAGCTTAAATTTACAAAGTTGTTAAGGAAATTTTTTATCATACTGATTTCCGCATCATATTTATTAATAAAACGTCTTTAGGTAGCTTTTTCTCAGCGAAGGATCGAACCCCTGACTCGTTGCGTAGCGGTGTTGTATATTTATTTACCTGCCCTAGGTGTCTCCTTGGGAATTACATTGGCAGCACTGTTCGCTCTCTCAGGGCTAGATTCTATTCGCATATGGGAATAAGTGGCCGAACAGGTAAAATTTTAAAAACTAAAGAAGTTTCTAGCATTCGGGAACACAGTATCAAATGTAAAACTGATGTCACTTTAGAAAATTTTAAAATTCTTGGTTGTAATACTTGTCCCAACTCACTTAGAATTCTGGAATCGCTTTATATTAAAACTTTGACCCCTACGTTAAATGTTGACTCATCAGCCGTCCCTTTAAACTTTTTATAATCCCTCCTCCTTCCCCAATTCCTTACAATCCCCCCTTCCCCAATCGCCCTCACCATCTTATCTTATCTTATCTTATCTTATCTTATCTTATGTTTTCACGTTTTGTGCTTAAATCAGTCTAGCCTCAAAATTGCAGTGAAAGGTTAGTTAGTTTCATTATTCCAGTGTACTATTGTTAATTTTTCCAGTGTATTAATTTCACATTTACTATATGTATTTAAAAATAGCTTCTTAA